>JAWZYV010002318.1:0-15024 GCA_038373885.1 Cheiracanthium punctorium | reverse complement strand
GTTAATGTCTTTAAAATGTTCGTTTTTTCGTTCTTTTAATTTTCCTTTTTGTAACGCCGATGTAGCAATTTCTTTATTAGTATCGTTTGACATAAAATTAATTTTATAGATCCCTGCGGTTTCGATGGGGTTGATTGGGTCTTTGGTCGATTGTATGAAGCGTATCGTTGATGCTGCCCTCTGTCGTCAATATTTCTAAGCTCTCACGAATGTAGGCATATATACTATTTTTAAAGTTGGCTATTTTTTAATATTTTTAAAATCAATGGTAATGGGCTCTTTCAAAGCAAGGCGGGCTAGAGTGGTACTTTGTTTCTGGAGGTTAATGTCTTTAAAATGTTCATTTTTTCGTTCTTTAATTTTCCTTTTTGTAACGCCGATGTAGAAGACCCAATCAACCCCATCGAAACCGCAGGGATCTATAAAATTAATTTTATGTCAAACGATACTAATAAAGAAAATTGCTACATCGGCGTTACAAAAAGGAAAATTAAAGAACGAAAAAAACGAAACATTTTAAAGACATTAACCTCCAGAAACAAAGTACCGCTCTAGCCCGCCTTGCTTTGAAAGAGCCCATTACCATTGATTTTAAAAATATTAAAAAAATAGCCAACTTTAAAAATAGTATATATGCCTACATTCGTGAGAGCTTAGAAATATTGACGACAGAGGGCAGCATCAACGATACGCTTCATACAATCGACCAATCATGGGATGACGTCATGCATCGAACTTTCAAGAAGAAGAACGAAGAAGATATAAAAAGAAGCCGCCATTAGTGAGAGATCCAGAAACGACTGAAGATGGTTATGTGTGTAACCGAAATATATATCGTGTATGGGAGAATAAGGTATTCCCAAATAAAAAATTTTAACTAATTAATCCGCCGTATTAAATAATGTTTCATGTGCACTTAATACTATTTCATAACTCCATCGTCCATTGATAGCTGAAAGACATTTTTTAACGGCAAATCTTTCAAAGACTGCTTAATGCTTTCAAGCAACACTTCAGCATTTGGGTGCCCTAAAAACACTCGTTAAATAGTGTGACATCACTTTGCCTTCATTCCAAAAGCTAAGATTTGGCTGTCCAGAAACATGGATCGAAATAAGCCATCGATTCCATCGCACAATCTGTAGGACAAGTGGCTTTGCATCACTTTCAATACCCAATACTTCAGCCGTAGTTGATTCTGTTTTCTGAAAAGATGCTACCAACGAGGGCTGTTCTTGTAATACCAATGCGGAATCATTAAATGATGGTTTACTCGTGGATGATGAAGATTTTGATGACGGTACTTTGGATAGCAGTCCATCCAGGGTTAAGGTGTTCCTTTTATTTTCAGTAAGTGACATGTGCTTCTTACCTTGCATATGGCTCCTTAAGGCAGACTTTCCCATTGATGAAATGTTGATGTTTGTTGAGCATATCAAACATCTTGCCACGTGACTATCACCGATAACTTTTCCGATCCATGTGGCAAAATTTGGATCTTATAACCAAAGATCGTTAAAATGGCACTTACGGCTCATAATTATGAAATTTCACATAATAATCAATATTTTTAATAACTACAAATGAGTTAGATCAATAAAAATGCATATTACAGCAAGGAAAGATATTGCACACACAACTGTGATTGCAGTGCGTTTGTACATAACAGCTCCATGCTACGTGGTTTTATTATCGTAGGGGGCTGGATATAACCGATAAAACAACAAAAATTCAGCAATTGGATGGTAAAATTTAAGGATATTCCAGACTTCCTTTCAAAATTTAAGGACATTCCAGACATCCATTCAAAATAAGCACATTCCAGGCCTTGAACTTTTTTTTTGTAAATTCAAGGACATTCCAGGTTTTCAAGGACGCGTGGCCACCCTGTTTACACTATGAAGTAGAATAAAAAAAATTGCAAATTGACCTCTTAGTGCATTTTCTAATATATTGATGTCGTTATACTTATATCATATCCAACAGCTTAGCCCACTGAATTAAAGTCCATAAAAAAAATAATACAAGTGTGGGAAATGAGCTTTTTGTTAACATCTTACTAGAATTTTAATGAGTAGGTTTACTTATTTTTATTGCTAAAACATAAAGTTACTGAGAAGTACTGCCTTACTTTTCTATATCGAGTATAACATGTAGATAATTTTTTACTAAAGAAGACTTTTTATAATACCCCCCCCCCCCCCACACTCACACACGCACAACTCACAAGGTCAAATGATCCACCATCTTGGAAACGGTCTATTTTCATGAAAGGGGGGGGGGTTCCGCTTTCTTGCATTAAAAAATTATTACTGCAAGAAATTCATGCACCCTACAAATCGGTTTCATAAAATAAATAAATAAAATAATAATAATGCAAAAAGACAGGGTTACTTTTATTACATGTAATGGGGCCTAACTTGGAGGTCCAGTTACATGCAATAAAAATAAATAAAAATCATAAATACCCTGACTTTGGGTGTTTACTCGAGGCAGGGATAAATAACTATTTAAAAATACATACCCACTGGGTATTTACCCAACCCAAATCTATAGTGAAAATTCTTACCCATTTTTTAAAAATCTCACTCAGCTTTGGGGAAAGAGTGAAAAATTCTCACCCATTTTTTTTTCCGTAATGAAAACCCTGTTGCATCATTTAATATAAAAATATTAAAAGCTTACAAATTTGAATTTTAAAAATAATAATAAGATCAGAGCATAGGCGGCTGGTCTGGGGGGCGACTGCCCCCTCACTTTCAAAAGTAAAGGGGCCTCGCCCCCCCAATTTTCAAAGTTCAAAAGTAACAATCCATCTAAAAATGATGGCAAGACACCCAATAAGCAATAGAAAGGGGAGGGGAAGTGAACTTTCCCAGTGCAAGGTCTTATATTTATATATATACAGTGAAACTCCGGTTTAACGTTATCCGTATTTACCGTTTTCCCGCCTATAACGTCTTTTTCTATTGGTTCTAAATATCTTCCTATACTTGTAAAGTTAAAATATCCTGTCAATAACGTTAGATTTCCCGCACTTAATATTTTTTCGGCGAGAGGAATTTGATGCGTTTTCTCTAAAACAAGTCACAGTAATTGTGATGGGAAGTAAATAGTTCTTGACAATAGCGGCAATGCGCCTTTTCCTTTATTTGGATAAAAGGAGGGGAAATTTTTCTTTATCTCCTCCAACTGTCCGAGTGCTTTCATTCCCATAAAAACGGAGTGTAGCCTTCTAGAATTGTAGCCTTGAAGAATGAGGCGGACGATTTTTGATGAATTGGGTTTACCTGTAAGTGGGTTTAAGCGCTGGGGGAATTTCCGGTCAAGCGGGAGAGAAGCTTAAGTTACTTTAAAATTTTGTCATTGCTACCTTTCTGTATTCTGGAGTATTACAATAGGCCGTCTTCGGATTACATTTTTTTCTACAGTGATACACTGTGACACATTTCAGATCTTGCGATAAAACTCAATTTCTATTCATAGATTTTTGATGAAAGGTAAAATTTTGATTAAAATATATATTTTTTTTTTAACAGAGCATTTCCCTATACGCAGGATAAATCAAATTTAAAATGATGTATGCTTATAGTTAAACATACTTAAAAGAACTAGCTTACTTAAAAGCACATGAAGACTTTTCTTTCAAATCTACGATTTAACTGTTTTTAATTTATAACTATTTCACTCGCTGAACTTAATCTCTGAAGAATGTCGTTAGTAGGTCTTATCCTCACCGTACAAAAAATTGCTAACAAAGTGTGTTCTACATAACTTTATTAGTAAAAACAAAACTTTTGAAGAAAAAATATCATTTAAATTTTATTACTCTGTAATTTGTTGATTTTGAAAAATTAGACTCGTCTATAAATTACGTCGACAATGAATCAGTTTATAGAAACTACGACATAAATTTGTCAATGAATGATTTTTTAAAGACCTATCATCTGATGGAAGACCTAGCATCACAATTTTTTCATGGGGCCACTCAAAATGTAGTAAAGAAATGTGATAAGAGGGTCCTAGGAAAAGGGAGCAGAAACGTTTTTCCATACATGGTAGATTGTGAATTGTGTGTGATTAAGGCAAACCTGCGCGACGGGTATCTGCCTAAGATGGAGGATGCCTTGGTAAGAGGACTTTCTAAAGTTGCTATCACACGACAGCTCTATGCACTGCAAAATGCATGTACTACACTTTCGCGCTGCATTTTGCCTGTCAAAAGCAATATATAGGGGTTGTTTTGCAGTACGAAAATACCACCTAGACGAAAGGCGCAGAGTTGCAAACTTGGCGACGTTATCGCTCTTTCTGTGACAAATACCGACTATTACTGGCTATTTTTGCGACGAAGCAAAATTAGATTCGTGATTTCCGCACGTGGGGATTTTATATATGCGTGTCTGAATTCTCAAGTAAAAGAATGAACGATTTGGAGCAACAAAGACTTTGTCTTTCCATAATTGCGGTAACTGATTTCATTAATAAAATCGGCTTCGATTTCTGTCGTCCACATTGCCGACGCGAAGGCAGCCATCTTGAATTAAGGCATGGATATTTCTTGGGCTCTGATTGGCTGATTTCGCATTGCATGCCTTACTTTTTCAAACAGTGCTGAAAAAAGTCAGGCTTCAAGAAAAACGCTATCACACGATGTTTTTGTCCGACTGAAGGGCAAAATTGCAATGCGAAAGTGTAGTGCATTGCATTTGCAGTGTGTAGAGCTCTCGTGTGATAGCACCTTAAGAGGTTCTAATGTGTATTCACGTTACATCTGGAGAAAACCTACCAAAACTCCCCCGGCCCCATACTTGAGGAGTAAAATTTCGAAAATTCCAGAAATTTATAAAAATATAAAGACGACCAAATAGACTAATATTTTTCAGACATTTTATTATAAGAAGTTATTAATATTAACTTTTTTACGGGTTGCAAGAAGACAAATAATTTTTTAAGGACCTAAACACCCAATTAACACTAAACACGAGTCCGGCCCGGCCCGTTAACAACAGATTTATAAATCCCGTACCCGGCCCGTGCAGGTCTCTACTTTGAATTGGAAGGAGGGAGTCTTCAGTGGGCATCTGTTCCGATTTTTGATCCCGGTTCTCTTAAAGAAGGTCATTTAATCAATAATGACAGTAAAATTCAATTATAATACGGCGATTTTACACACACCAAAAAAACAAAAATAAAAAAAGTGTGTACGTGTAATCTTTACGTGCGATTGAAGTAAAACTTCTTTGACGTTTACGATAAATATCACTGAAATTATTAAACTTTAACTTAAAATAAATATCATATTATAATTTAATTATATTTATTATTCATGTACTTTACAAAGATTATATAAATGTTATATTCATATTATTCATTGGAAATAGGAACTTGAATGTCATAATAATATTTTATGTATGAAATTATAGGTTTGTGTTAACTATACTGTGAAACATAAATTTTACTCTCTAAATTTGCTAACTTTCTTGAAAATACAGCATCTATTGTTGTACCGAAATGCGTTGTTGATTGAAGTCGAGAAGTATTCATAGTTAGATCCAATTTTTCTTTTTAAAAATCAACTGACGGCTGAGATTCTTTAGCGAAAATTAACATTAAAATCTCCAGTAAGAATCACCGGTAATTCATTATAATTATTTAGAATCCAGGAAGTGTCCATGTTGTAGTATTATTCTTTAACCATAGCTGCCAACTACTACGGAATATAATTAACCACTTTTTGTAAACAGTATATTTATTAAGTATTTTTTCAAAGAAGTAACCAGGCCACGCGCTTTGTACAGAAATTTTGCTATATTTTAAGCCGAAAAATCATGTTTAGAAAAAGTGGTTAATTATATTCCGTAGTAGTAGGCAGCTATGTCTTTCTGTTTTCTTATACCATTGTTCCGTCAGGAGTTTGGGTTTGAATGGGAGGAATGTCCATAGTCTAGTTTCTAGTATTATACTTTAAGTAACTCTGTTCTTTAACTGATGTTTTCCTCTGATTGTTGGGTTCGAATGCAGGTAGTGTAAAATATTTTTTCAGTGTTTTTCTATCACAGTATTCTTAAGCATTGATTTCGTCTGCTGATAGGTTCGAATTATTTATCTGTATCTGTTTTAAACTGAAGGTTCTATCTATTGTTTAGGAATGATTGCAGCCAGCGTCCATTTCTTTGTGGTGTTCCATCCCCATATTAAACCGTTGCTCCGTCTTGACGTTGGGTTAGAATCTATGGAGTGTCCATTTGTTATTCTTTTATTTTGATCTTAAACCCTTTGCAGCCAGTGTTTGTTTCTTTGTGGTGTTACATACCCGTGTTCTTAAACCATTGTTCCGTCAGAATATCGGGTTAGCATCCAGGAAGTGTCCGTGTTGAACTATTATTCTTTCACTGTTTTCTTAATGTTTTCCCGTAGGGTTTGAACCGAGAGAATGTCTTTTTTGTGGTATTTTCTTTAACTGTGTTCCTAAACTGGCGTTTTCTTCTGTCGGTTGGTCGTTGGTATCGAATGCACGTAGGGTCTATTATTGCGTTTTTTTATGGCAGTGTTCTTAAACCGTTGTTTTCCTCTGCTGTTTTTGCTCGAAGTATTATTCTGTTTAAAAATTTGCATTTGGCTCAGCTAATTTTGTCACGCAAATGATTAACTTTTTTGACTCTCGGATATGAAATGTTGCTGAAAATAGCGAAAAATCGCTTAAAAATGAGGGAACGGGTGGATTTTCAGATTTTTAAAGTAGCGCAGATTGTTTTCTATATTTTTATACATGGTTAATGAAATTTTCAAGGGGATCGTACAAACGGTGTAGAAATTATCAGGCTTTTTGTCCTTGACATTGCAATGTTTTTGCAGTCATGGCAGAATGAAGAAGCAAGGGGAAAAAAGATACGTCATTTCCTTTACTGAGCATTACTTCCGTCAGAAAAAAAATCTGAGTTAAACCCTAGTTGCGCCTAAAGAAGTTTTACTTCAAAAAACAGCTTTAGGGGTGCCCTCTACTTGCATACTCTCATCTCTTTTGACCCCCCACTTTTTTGGTGCATCAGCCACCTATGGATCAGAGTATATAATTTTACTTACTAATATAAAAAGTGTGATGCAAAATTAATGATTTTATTTCAATTTATTTTCCTTGAGTAATCATAATTATACAGAAGTGTGTTTTGAAAATGTAAAAATTCACACACTTTTCAAAATACTACTGAATCTAATAAATGTTGTGAATGATAGTGATTTGGTTTGAAATTCTTATAAATTCATGTATATCACAATAAACCAATATTGTGAATACAGAGGTTGGTCCAGGAATTTTTCCCAGTGTCCCATGTTTGTGAATTTCTACATTTTTTTTTTGTGAATTTTCATACCGATATTTAACAAAAGTCATATTTTTTGTTACAAGAATAGATAAAGCAGATTAAAATGTAGGTAAAATGCCAATGAAGGGCAGTTCTAGTCGCTTATAGTTTTGTGATGGGCAGTTTTAATCGATCATAATTTTATGAAGCTTTTCGTCTGCATCGACCCCTGGAATAATATAATGGTTTACCAGAAAAAAAATGACAGTCAAATGATTATGTAGAGTGATGAGCGCTGATTTCCATTTTTCTTTGCAGCCTTACCAGTTTCTCAGTGATCCTTGACATGATGCAACACTTGTTAATATTGCCTGGATCCAGTGATCGATCTAGGATTTTTTCAGAAGAGTAAAAATACGCCTTAACATTTTTAGAGGGAATATTTTCTTTTTCAAAGAAGTAATTAAAACAACGAACAATTATGCTAAATTTTCAAATACATAATGAAATTGCATTTGGAACATAAATAATAACTGATTATACAAGGTACATAAATGTCAAATCATCAAAAACTAGTACAATAACTGAATTTTTTTAATTTGAAAACAGTAAATCATAATTATTTATCACAATATATCTAATTCTGTATTTAAAAGCAATACATATAAAACGCCTTCCGAAAATCATAAGGTGTATTTTGAATTTATAAGGCGTGAAATATGCATCTAGAGGCATTATCGCGATCACTGCCTGGATCTATTTTAAATATATACTCAAGGTCAGGATAGGAAAATTAGGCACTTTCTTATTCTTCCTATAAAGTTTCTAGCTCCTCGTAAAAATTTTAGAATACTTAATGTAAGAATAACGGATGGGGGCTTCATTTGGCAATCCCCCTCCTCCTGTACCGTGCCTTAAAAAAAATCAATATCTTTTCAGCACTGATATTACAAGAACAGAATATATTCCTGTTATGGTACTTAATAAAAATATCGTTTGTCTATAGTAAATAAAAATTCCATAAATTCAATCTTGGATACCTTCCATTAAGACTGCCATTTTTAAGCTGTTATGCATAAGCTATATAACCCAATTTGATTTGATTTTGGGATACGAATAAATCGAAATTTCAAGTACATTAATTTTAAGGAATGAATTATAACTGTTTTTCATTATATTCACATCAAAAATATCAGCCGCGTGTTGAATTATACGATTTTAAAATATTCAATCGAGTAATCAAAACATCAAAAGTGGCTGTTACGTGTATAACATATAGAGCTATGTTGCTGCGTGTGATTATGGCAACGGAACAGAAGGGCGATCTGCCTATGGGGGATGCCTTGATAGGTGGGCTTTTTAAGGGGTTCTAACGCGCATTCACGTTACATCTGGAGGAAACCTACCAAAACTCCAGACCGCTAGATCGAAAGCCGCGCGATGGGACCCGAACCCGGGACCTTCACACTTCGGCTGTCTACCATTTTCAATGGCATAACCACTATGCCATGTAGAGCTATATAAACTGACGTTTTAATTTAAAATGAGCAGAATAATCAAAGAAATATAATACTACACGAAAAGCCAGCTTTACCTTTAAAGACCGGTAACCTGCCATGTTAGTATCACGTTTCTACACTTCCTAGATTGTTCGCAAAGTTTTATTGCGTAATCTCATTCACAAACGTTTCACGCTTAATTTGATTGTTTTCGGGAAAAGATGATTGTAAGACATGTAAAATCACTACAACACACGATAATAAATCACACATGCACGTTTATTAAATGTTGCTTGTTGTGGTTTGTTGACTACAGATTTCCCTTTAAGCTTCCAACTGTATGGTTGTCTAGCGTTATAACTGCGAAACCAGTAAAACTAAAACATGGAATCATTAAGTGATTGCAAGGGAGAGTCAATATGACGTCATTGGCGGTATTTGAACAACCACGTTCTACTGTTTATTTGGTGGTGAATAGTTTTTGTTTCAGCTTGTTTGGATCTTGGGGATTAATTAACACTTCTGTTCTTCTGTACATTATAATTTTGCAAAAGAAGCTAGAATATTAGTCTTTAACAAATAATAACCTTTTTGTAGATTAATTTTCTTTTTATTGTGGGATTCTGTTTTAGTTATTATTAATCATTAAACACTAAGGTGACCAGATTTTTGTAGTCAGAATCGGGGACATGTCCCCGATTCTGACAACAAAACTGGGGACATTTATAATTAATGCAATAATTAACAATAATTTAATTGAAAAACAATGCAATAAATAAAAATTGTCCCCAGTTCCATTTTTAATTTCTGGGGACAATTTGAAAAAGTCCTGAAAATGGGGACTGTCCCCGGAAAACGGGGACGTTTCGTCACCTTATTAAACACTTAAAAAAAAAATCACACTTTCAAAGACCTGTAAAAGTTTTTAATAAATTTTTATTATTTCAAACACAGAAAATTTACTACCCCATCAGATGCTATTTATGCAGTGTTCGATATAACGGAATAATTTTAGAATGTTAATATTCCTTTTATCAACAAAATGTTTAAGCGAAATCTGAGGACTTTTAGGAGACAAATTTTGCTAAAAAATTCAGTTTGCATTACATTCAAATTTAAGAATATTGATATCGTAATTAGAGAAAACTATTGATATCTTTAATAGAGAAAACTATTGCTCTAATAAACAACTACCAGAGGAGCATTTGAGGGGGCGGCGGGCCCCGAAACTGTAAAGCAATTATTAAAAAGGAGATATTTTGAAACATTTCGTTTAACTTTAGAATAATAAAGTGTAAAATATACCGAATCGCCCCCCCCCCTCCCGAAATGAAAGCCTATACGCTACTGACAACTATTATTAACTATTGAAGTATCGCTGAAACTAATTAAGTTTTAAAACCTCTATGATAAAAATAAATTGGGAAAGAGCACTGAAAGCATGAAAAAAAATCATGAGAACCAAAAAAAGATTAAAAAAAAAAAAATCTTGGGCGTCTGAACGGGAAAAACAGGTCCGTTTTGAGAGCCCTTTCATGTTGTACAAACATTCTAGATTTTAGAGCACAAATCAAAATTAATGAGTATAAAGGCCCTTTTCATGAATTACCAAATTAGTGATTTATGACGAATGACCCGTGTGCACCATATGACATTGTATATGTTAATTGAAAAGATCATACATGATATGCATATTATAAAATAATGAAAACAATTACTAATTGAATTTATGATACATCTATATTTAAAACATTACATTAAAAAAATCCTCTATATAGGTTAAAGAAATTTTAAAAGTTGTAATCATCAACACAACTTTTTCTTCTTTGTTTTATGCATAAAAGAATTTTATAGAATTATATTGTTATTTTAAGGGTAAGAAAGAGATAAGTGTTTAAGGATTTACAAACTATTAATGATTAATAGAAATTCTCATATTTTCATATTAAATTCTGAAAATTACACAAAAAAACCAATAATTTAAATATAATAAACACTTAAAAATTTTGACGAAAGAAAGCAGATTTCAACATATTCATGGAAGACGGTCAAGGCTCTAGTATAATGTCATGCCTCTAGTAGTCATTGAGTTAGAAGGACGGGAAATGTCTCAAAGCCTTTTTATTGTTACACAATTATCATATAGATATTATAAAGTAAATACAGCTTAACAAAAGTTATTATTGCAGCATATATAAATTTAATACAATAAATCGAGAGATTTGGGAGGCCCTTAGTTTTCAGGGGTCCCGGGCTATTGGCCACGCCCCTGTGATAATCAGACTCTAAAAATATGTTAAAATTCTTGGTATTTTATAGTAAAGGGGCCCCCGCAGTAACCCAGAGTCACATCAGCTCTGGAGCTCTCTTTCCTTCTTTTACTGTCCTCTTTCTGGAAGAGTGGTGATTCTACAAAGAATACTGCAAATGATAAAAAGGATATACAAAGTCAGGCTTCAGGCAAAGCAAACCCCCTTCTCTTGTCTTCTTCTCTCACTTGTGAGCGTGTGGTGTGGGGGAGGGACTGGGGTTCCTTCAAGTATCAATTCCAGTTCTATGCTTGGAATCAGAAGAAAGAGCAATTGCACTACGTGATCAATCGCAGGAAGTGATGATGCGGCAAAAGTAGCTTAAAAAGTAGTTTCCAAAATGCGCTACAAACTACTGATTTTTTGTAGCGCACTACATACTACACTACTTTTTAAAAAAAAGTAGTAACTACTGTAGTTTCGCTACTTCCCAGCCCTGTGTTTATATGAGGAAAGGTTAAAGCGGACTCCATGCGGAAATCACATAGGGTTTGAGGAATACCTAGCAAGAACAGATATTCCACAGGGCCAAGAAGTTACAGCCACTTAGAGCTTTTCTAGGGCACTATGTTTTGGCGTCCAACTTTGCTGGCATACAGCATGGTTCATTGGTGCATTTATTGCAACTCCACAAACTCGCGCGCGGACAACCAACTTTTCAAAACGAAAAAGAATGGTGAAGCAGAGTGGAATCAAAATGTGTGCAGAACAGGGATTCTGTCCTGTCAGAACGAATCTGGACTCAAGTCATTTATATTTCTCTTTGAAATCTTAAATTAAACAATTGCAACTAATCATACATTTTTAACTAAGATTTTAAACATATAAATTTTTGAAAAAGGTTTTAGTGACAAACAAAATGTGCATAAACATAGGATTCATATTTGCCACATTTTTAAATCAAGAATTTAAGATTTTTTTTTTTTCCCTCATGAAAATGGCCACCCTTTCCTTTTCTTCATGGCTACTTCCCTAGGAGGTAGAATTAGAATAATGTCCCTGAAATTGAATTATTGACGTATTCGTGTATTGCATTTTAAAGCAGGAATTTTTGGATATCTCCCTTTTTTTTAGGGGGGGGGTCTCTGATAGAAAAAGATATGTGAATGGAATGTTTTGATCCCCTACCCTCATTGGTTAACGTTAGAATTTTAAAAATGCTGTCTAATCTAGCACATCTGCACCCTATATTAAAAAACATCATGTGGTACATGCCACATTTCGTATTATTAGTTTTTCAGTAGTTATGGCTAGGAAGCATTGAAATATATATAAAAAAAACTTTAGTTTTTAGTCCCCCTAATATTTTTTTGTAATGTTGGTAAGTTTATGAAAAATCAAAGTCAGTGCATGTTGGCATTTGATGGAAATGAAGCCACTCTCACTATCCTATGGAGGCAAGGAATCTAAATAAAGAATTACTCGTCAGGTCAACCTCAGTGATATTAAAACAGTAGCAAAACATAAATTTGCTGAACGAATTAAATACTAACAGAACCAGTTGAAAAAGAACCGTATAACCAGACTCAAAACAAAACGTTTAGAGGAATGGAATATCTGGGGAGATGGACCAGAACTTACCAGACCTGCAGGAATTATCCTGAACCCCAGGACTGAATCCATAAACGATTTTTGCCTGTCTGACCAAATTTACAAACAATAAGCATCAATCCCCAGGCTGGACCTTCATGGGGATAAATGCCTCGACATCGCCAAGGCTGTATGGACCTACCTTTGGGCCCACTTTAGGTCACCTAACATGGACACACGACAACATGAAAGATACAAAATATATGTCATAAATAAAACGTAGCTCTGTTTTTGAGTATTTATTTTTTTTAAAGCAAAAATCATAACATTCACTCTCTTACACAGATAATGTTAATTCTCTCAGAAGAAGTTAGATTAAGTTTAGAACTGTTTAGTTTTTATGAGCCAAGCTTAGAGAGAAGTCTTACATATTAGGCCCTTTGTCAGAGCTGAGCAATGTAAAATATTGAACGCATTTAAAACTTTCTGATCAGAACCTGATTTATTATTAACTCCCTCAGTAGGGAAATTTTTGAATTTGCTTGTTTATGCGCGTTGGTATCAGGGGACTACATTAGACTTTGCTCATATACCTGCTGTTCTAAATTTTCACAATTCTACTTTTTCATGTACAGTAATTGAAGGAATTGCTACAAAAAGGAAGGAGCTCTAACTCTTCAATGTTTGTGGATAGCTAAAAATCCGTCTTGGGGGTTCAACACAAACTAACGAGACAAGTAGTTTCATCTTTTAAGTAACATGAGAACTAATTATTAGAGTCTGCACTCGTTTAATTTCTTACCAAAGAAAAAGTTTTTTGTTTGTCTTCTTTTTTCTTTTTTTTTTTATTTTTTACAGCAAGACACGTACATGTAATACAACATACACTAAACTCCTGTAGGATGGAGCTACTACCTCCTTTTTGCAGCAGCAACTTTTCAATTATTAATATGGCTGTCACAGCTGACTAGCTGGTAAAATTCTGGAAGATTTTTTTTTTTTTTTAAGTAAAAGTGAAATGAGGGAAATAAAAAGAAAAATTCTTCTGAATTCATGTGCCCACAAACTTGAAACATCAAATGGTTAAATTTCTGTCATTGTTGCAAAGTTAATTCATACGAGAGACAACCAGATGCAGAAATAAGATTTAGTCACTATCCAATCATCAAATGATCTTTTAAACAACTTTTTGAAACAACAATTATGAGAATTTTTGTGGAAAGGCATTTTAACACAGGATCACAACAGAATTTCTTGGATCCGCAATATCCGGGTAAAAAAGGAGCTTTTTAATCATAAAAAGGACCAAAAAGGAGCTGTTTTGTCTGAAAAGGACCAAAAAGGGACCAGTTCTGTTTGAAAAAAGCTCATACACAAGAAGGAAATTGTTTATAAACTGACACACATATAACTTATATATTTTAAAAATATTTAAATAACAGAAACACTTCAGTTTTTCTAACTAGAAACCAGACTAATTCATAGCAGTTATAATTTTTGTATACACATAAAATATCTGCTGTGTATCAGGGATGAGATTGACAAAAAGGAAAAAGTCTGAAAGAATGTAGGACACAAAACATTTAAGCAATACAATTTTGAATTTCAAGTTCAATAAATATGTGTAATTGCTTTTTTCCATCTACAAAACCATTTGATTCCTGAAGCTTTAGTTCTGGCACATTTACATTTTTCCATGTATCTTTCCTGAAATCAAGAAACAACTTTCAAAAAACGGGCCTGCATGATCAGCAATTCTTAGTAAGAAATTGTGCTCCATTAACAAATTCTGTATAAAGGGATGTAGCATTTGTAACAGATATGTTGAATTGAAATCTCTTTCCTAAAAAAGATTCAACTTGTATTTATGAAATAAATTTGGAATACCCCATCACAATCTGAGTGCTTTCTTTACCAAAACTAACAACATTTAATTTGAATCAATAAAAAAAAAGAGCAAAGAGTTTTTGCAGAAAGTTAAATGTAATTCGTGAATTTTTTATTAAACAAATCAAAAGTAAAGACTTTTTGAGTTTATTAATAAGGCGACAAACACATTAAAGTGAAGCTTTTTGCCTTAAACAGGTCCAGACCAATGCGAATATTTCATAAATTAACAGGGAAGAAGATGACAAGCATATAACATCAGCATGTGATAACATTTCCATCGTCCAATAGATATAAAGTTGTAATACATGAGTGACTTCTGAATGACTAGAATCCACAGCTAGACACCATGAAAAAGGGAAAAAGAGAGACCATTTCTGCAAAAAAAGTGACTTTGCTCTAAGGACCTTGAACACCAGAAAGTAGACGGCCATTCAAGGAAAAAGAGTGACCATTTAGTGAGGCCTGAAACAAAGAATGGGAGTATTATCTCCA
>JAWZYV010002317.1:0-12098 GCA_038373885.1 Cheiracanthium punctorium | reverse complement strand
TGAAACTCAATTTCCTTTGTAATATCTATAGCATCATTTTTAACAATAAACGGACTTAGAGATTTACTTTCCGTTCTTCAAATTGAATGAATGGTCTTTTACTCACGGATCCATAAACAAGAAGTTAAGAGTTTTTGAAAACGTATGGTAGGGTCCAGAGGTTCTCAACCTTTTTAACGTCGCCCCCCCTCCCGACAAAGGCTAACTTATCTTGGCGCCTCCCCCCCTCGTTACATTTTTCAGCATACATTCAGTTTTTTAATCTTTAACAATGAACATTGAGTGGAATTTTCTACAAAATAATGTGATCTGTAAAGTTTGAATGAACATTTTAAGCGAAAATGGACCTATTTTTGAGTAAAAATGAGAATAAATAAGATGATTTTTTTAAAAGCATGCATCACTACTGGCTCTTTGGTTTTTCTCGCCCCCCCCCTGCAAACGCTCGGCGCCCCACAGATTGACAAACGCTGGTAGGGCCGTATATTTGCTTATCACAAAATATCCATTAGTTAACACTTTTTATTTCATGATGAAGGAAAGAAAATTTAGAACTTTTTGGTATATCCAGAAAATTTTTTGGCGTGAGAAACTTTGCTCCCGTGCCTCGTCATGGCCATTCCTGGAATGAGCGCACCCATGCGCTCATAATATAACGGACTCAAAAATTATTAAAATCATTTTTAAATAAACAGTCTTGTTCTATATAAGTATAAACAAATAGGTCATTTTAAATTCAATTTTAGTATTCTTTAAAAATGTTTTATTTTTAGGTCGGGAAAATGCAACAGCCAACAAAAATAAGTTAAAATGCTTGTGATAGTATAGGGGGCCCCAAAATAACCTCTTGCCCCAGGGCCCCGCCCACCTATGATCAGGCTATGCATGTATTCATTTTAAGGTTTAGGACATCTTTCTAACTCGAAGGGAAAAAAAAAATAAAAGTTAAATATCTAGGAAAAGCCGACATCGAGGGTTATTGTGACTGAATGTATGTTTTGTAGTCAGTAGGGAATCGCTAAAAATATGCGGGTTGTCGTTGTTGTTGTCGTGTCCAGAGATTGCACTATCCCCAGAAGACAGGTGCCATTGTCCCCCGAAGGGGTTGGACGTCTGCGTTGGTCTTAATTTTGAACCCATTCCACAGGAGGGACCCATTCCCTTGAAATCGGCAACGCCCCCAGACGTATCGATTAACACCTTGGAGGACATGATTTAGAGGCCACGACGGATTTTTACGTGCATCCGCTCCCAAGAAAAAATTGTCTTTTTTACCAGAGGGGATGGGGGGGGGGGTCTCCTTTAATGGGTCCAAGAAAATGAAACCATTTTAGGAAAAAAAAGGGGGGTTTTGCAGAGGGGTGAGGAGGGGCTTTTTTTCCCTGTTTTTTCGGGGTTGTAAAATTCCTCAGGTACCAAGCTTTCTTTTCGTCTTGTGAAAAAGAATTCTAAATTTCATTTTTTTAAATTAAAAAATATATTTTGATTTTTTTTTTGTCTAATGAAATTTTACAAGATTGTACAGCTGGTTATAGATTACAAATAAATAAATATATAAATATATATAAGATAAACAATTTATCATGAATGCTGATTAGAGAAACATCTTGGAAAGACAATTCAGTGCTTGTTAAGTATTCAGCTGTGAAATTAATGGAATGCCTTTTTCTATCAGTTTATTTATTTCCTGTCAGTCTACTGAAAACCGCTGTGCAATAAAGTTGGTAGAACCAATGGAAGACTTATAGTCAATGCCGTTTTTAACATATTCTTCCACCCGGAAATTTCTATTTCATAAAAATGTCAGCCACTCAGTTCTTCAATGATACCCTGTATATTCTCAGGTTAAATGACATTCTAAAATGAGTATGGATCAGATATAACCCTCCGATAATAATGTAGTTCGTAACTGCAAATTGGAAGGGGGGCCCCGTCTCTGATCGTGGGTCCGGGGCCCGTAGTCGGATGTGTGGCCTTTGCCCTTCAGCTTGCGCGTCCCACCCCTCCCCCGCAATTCGGATACCTATAGTACGCCCCTGGTGACACCTTCACTTTATAAAAGGAACCATCTTAAACTACAGTGCGCACCGGTTTATAACGTGCCTGGGATTAACGTACTGTCGGTTATAACGTACTTAGAAGCCAGGTCCCGATGGAAGTCCTCTATTGATAATGTTATTGAACTTCGGTTCAAACGTACTTAACGAAAGTACGTACTTCGGCTGTAACGTACTTTGTATACCAAAGCCAAAAATAAATTTTTACTTTTCTTTAGAATTTTGTTTCCTTGTTCTCGGAAATTTCAGTACACCTTCATAAACACGCGTTGTCCGTTTTCGGATTCTCTAGCGAGATGAATGGTGCATCCATGAAGGGAGCGATCTTTTATCTTTTACGCCTGCTAGGTAGGGCTAAGAACAAGACTCTGTTTCTTATTGGTCACTCATCCATGTCAATGCCTCCTGAAAAGCCCCATCTATAATGATTCTGATGATGGTGAAGAAGAAACAGAAGAACCTATACCAAGCCTATCCGACACATGCTGCAAAAACATTTTCACGATTTTTTGAATGCCGCTGTGATGATGCAGAGACTCTACAAAAGTCTATTATGGACAAGTATCCTCTGCCCCTTTAAAACAAAAGAAAATGACAGATTATTGATCTCAATACAAATTGTAAGTCAAAGAATTTTCTCTGATGAATTCAAATTTTGAAAAATCAGACCTGTTTCAAACACCTATTACAATGAAATGATGAGCCCACTTTCTCTTTTTGTGTCATATTGTATCTTGCCGGCGGTACTGCTTATAACGTACTTCGGCTATAACGTACTACTTTCTCAGGCTCCGTGAAGGTACTTTATAGCCGGTGTCTACTGTATTAGTTTTAATTTTTCTGCTTTTTTTCGGGATATATCGCAACCATCTACCAAGCTCTGTCTAATGTGATAGCAAAAAAAAAAAAAAAATGGCCAAGGAGCAGGGCCTTAGGTGATCGCCTACATTCGCAACCCCCTTGGGCCGGTCCTGCTCCCCCGCAATCCGGATACCTATAGTACGCCCCTGCGACGACACTTTAGCTTTATAAAAGGAACAATCTTAAACTATTAGAGCATCGCATTGAATGGTTGTAGGTGTTCTTAAACCTACGGGTGGCACGCACCCAAACACTACTTACTCAGTTACCCAGTGCGTCCTTCACAAACGCTGCTTGTCATTCGATTCGTTCAGATCATTGGCCCGGATTCTCTCTCGCGCGCTAGACCCGGCAAAAAAAAAAAAAAAAAAACCTTCCACACCCTCCCACCTTACCTGCCTGCCTTGTTACACACACACACACACGGCAGACGATCTTAACCTGGAAGATCCGCTAAGGCGAGTTGTCGGGGGGCGCCCGAGTGTCTGCAGCCCCGGGGCGCTTGCATACTGCACGCGCGATGCCGGGGCCCCGCCCCCCTTGTTAACCGGAGAGAAGAAGTGCAACCCCTACACCCCCCCTTCCTTTTTTTGCTTCACGTTTTCGTTTTTTTAGATATTTTTGTTTTGTTCTTCGACCACCCTCTCAGAACGTGCGAAGTGTTGGCGTATATATAGAGACGCCTCATTAGAGCGGGGAATGAGGGAGCGGTTTTTTGTTTTTTGTTTATTTGTTTATTTACTTTTTTGTATGTGTGCTCCAGTGGTTAAATCTTTACGAACTATCCAGTGTTACGAAATTTTGAGGAATGGTTTTAGGGATGGACGCGAGACGAAAAATGGGCGTCTCGCTTCTCGCAAAACAGCCGAAAAGCTTTGTCTCGTCTCGCAAAAATCCCTATATCATAATGTTAAAAATGTTTGTCTCGTCTCGCAAAAAATCTCTAAATGTCTGTCTCGTCTCGCAAAATGCTGTCTCGCGTCCATCCCTAAATGGTTTGTTAGATTTTTGGGACCACTTAACCTTTCGCAGACTTTCGCAGTATGTGTTTTTAGAATCTTAGGCATTTGTTTCTTTTCTTTGGCCAAAACCAAAATAATTTTTAGTAAGCTCATTCCAAAAATGACATGCTCAGAATGTAAATAGAGCCTCACCATGGCACAGTGGTTATACCACTGAAAAGGGTAGACGGCCGAGGTGTGAAAGTCGCGGGTTCGGGTCCCATCGCGCGGCTGTCGATCTAACGGTCTGGAGTTTTGGTAGGTTTTCTTCAGATGTAACGTTAATACGCGTTAGTACCCCTTAGAAAGTCCTCCTCCCAAGGCACCCCTCATCCTAGGCAGATACCCCGCGTGCAGGTTTGCCTTAAAACACAAACAAACAAGCACAGACCATCGAATCCGAATAAAAAATGTATAGAAAAATTAAATTTTATCGATATTGACTTGAAAAAATGGAGCAGATGTAGTTGAAAGAGGACTTGATTTAAAAAAAAATAAAAGTTGCATTTCTATAGTGAGCGGGGGAAATTGGACAAAATGTCACGAAAATAGCCATTTTCATACATTTTTACAGAGTTATCTTGATACACCCACGGTTAGAAATAAGCTGTCGTTTAGCACCCAGAAATTTAAAATTGAATAATACGCTATTTCTGACGCCAGAAAATTTCTTAAGTAATAATTATTTAATGAAGTTCCTTTGTTATATTATAAATTTATTCATATTTCAGTATTAATGTATAGGGTTACTAACCAAATTTTAATCCGTTTTCGTACTTGGCTATGATTTGATATTTAAATGACTACAATAAATAATTTCAAAATTAGCCTTAATAGATGGTTTTGGCAGCTGAGTAGTTGGGTGCCATTGTAAAATAGTTGGGTGCCATTGGCACCTCACTTTAACATCTTAATTTCTAACCCTGGATACACCCCCTCCCTCCTTTAAACTGAATTCATATCTTTGCTTAAATTTAAAAATAAATCTTTCATTCATTCTTGGTATTTCACTTATTATTAGTCTACTTATTAGTCTATTCCGTTCCTGAAACGACCTTTCACTGAGTTTTGAGATTTGTCTCTAAACTGAACGACTTTTCTCTGTATTTTACGGTTTGCCACTACATGGAAGGACTTTTCTTTCCATATTAGATATCTCGCTAAAAATAACGCCTTTTTTAATGCATTAGAAATTCTTACAGAATGGAACGACTTTTAGTTGCAATTTTTTGAGATGTGTGGCTAAATTGTGCGACTTTCCATTACAATTTTAGATTTCTCGCTAAATTTAGCGTCTTTTCATTACAATTTTCGGATGCGTCGCTCAATCGAATTTATTTTTTAATGTGTAAATTATTTTCAATTTGATTTTCTGAATTGGGGCTCTATAATCTGAGGTCTATTCATCGGCTGAATAGCGAATGCTATTCAGCCTAATGTTTAATTCGGCCCTGATTAGCCACAGCAGTCAAGTTCAACCAACCTTATATCACTGAATTTTCAACTCTGATCAGATGATAATTTTGCGTAACGCGTAGAATTTTATGATTGGACATTTATTTGTACTTGCATTACGCGCGTTTAGAAACGATTTAATCCTGCGATATCTCTTTTTGGTTTTGGAGTTTCGAATGTCACACCTTATTCTTCATTATGCAACCGCGAAGATAGAATACTAATTAAGCGTCAAGTTCGACGGGCAAAAATCTTGCATGGAAATGCCCCAAGAGAAGGAGTGGCGCATTTGCGTTTTTAAGCATTCTTTCTTCCAAATCCTGAAAGAAGGGAAGGTATCTGTTGTGTATCGGTCATTAATCCTTTAATAGTCATAAGCTTTGCTGTAGATTATGGACATTTTTATGCGTACACACTTTTTAAAATGTATTCTAGCGTAAATTATATTTCCCATGTTCGCTTCCTATTTAAAATATTGTTTTCTGCAAAAGTGAACGATGTCTTATCCCTTAAACTTTTAATGTTCGAATTTTAAAGCCGTTCGCTCCATAGCCACGAATGTTAGCTAAATTTCCTATATCAGTTTTGTGAATGACTAATTAATTCTTCCCCAAAAACACGCGTTTTAAAGAAAAACGGAAAATTTTTATTAATCACTATTGAAATCATTTATTTTCAAAAACTATTTTGTATTGGAAGTTGATGTAAAGAAATAAGAATTCTACTCTAATCCGGCAGTAAAAAGTACGGTGCAGATATGAATTGATCGTGATTGAAATCGTGCAACTTAAAAGTGTTTTAAAGCATTCATATGCCTTAACTTGTTGGGTACTATGAACAAAAACTTAACGAAACTTATTTTATTCAGGGGGGAAAAAAAACAGTTAGTAAATGAAGGAGGACTATATGGATACTCTTTTCAACATTATGAACAAGAGAAACAATGCCAACGTATGGATTATGATTAGGGATGGACGCGAGATGAAAAATAGGCTGCCTCGTCTCGCAAAATCTCTGGAAAGCTTTATCTCGTCTCGCAAAAGACTAGGGATGGACGCGAGACGACTTTTTTGCGAGACGAGACACACATTTTTAACATTACGATATAGGGATTTTTGCGAGACGAGACAAAGCTTTTAGGCTATTTTGCGAGACGCGAGACTCCTATTTTTCGTCTCGCGTCATCCCTACAAAAGACCCTATATCACAATGTAAAATATGCCTGTCTCGTCTCGCAGTCCATCCCTAATTATGATGCGCTTTTTATACAGAGTATCCTAAATGTTCTGACGAAATATGAATGTTATTTGGATATTTATGGAGCTAAAGTTTTTGCAACTGCCAAAGGACTTTCGCTCAAACTATATCCCATCTAGTACGCAGTTCTTTGCTTGCGGTATAAATTTCTCGTAAAGCATCATTTCACGGTAAAGGACAATACAACATAGAACTGGATTTGAGCCCGAAAAGAGTCAAACATTAAAAACTAAAGAATGGATGAAATAATAAACAAACGATGAAGTTTAAAAAAAAAAAAATACTGACAGTGAGCTCTTTATGTTGGACTACAGGAATTTTAGGATACAGAGCCGGAGATAGGGGCAAAAAATCAGCTGGATGGTAAGATGTTTAAATAAAGCTTTACTATTTTATGTCAGTTTTTGAAAAATAACACATGTGTAATGAAATTAATAAGAATACCGATTATTTGCGTTTTTATGTACTCGAGAATACGAAAGCGCAGGTGTAAGGGTCTCAAATTGGACTGTTCTGCCTGAGGTGCAAAATCACCTAGCTATGCTCCTGTTGGGACACACTGCATAAACTCTCTCTAATCCGCTAAGTTTTGGCCAAAGGTTGTGCCGATTTTAGCATTTTACAGATTATAGTCATCGTCTTCATTTATACTTCTTTGGCTGATTTAGAGAGAATTGATTAATATAAGTATGAGTAAATAGACATTAAAATGAAAAGATCATACCTAATAAATTTTAAGATCAAGTATTTTTTCAATAGTAACACAACCTATCAATTTTTGAACGTAAATAATTTAAGCATACTCGAATAATACATACACGTGGTAAGGAACAAGCAATAAAATATAAATAATTATTTTAAAAAATATAAAATACGAAAGAAAATTTATATTTGATTATTCTTTAAATTTTTTAAACATTGATGTAATAGCGGTTTGTTTTAAATTTTTAGATTTGTTCTCATAAATTTTAGCTTGAAAATTGTGTAAAAATGAATTCCTGTTAAAAAAAATTAAAGATTATTTTGAAAGAAAACCGGTGTAATTCCCTCCCTTCAATTCTAAACCTTTCGTCAAGGAATATTTTATTTAATTGATTCTGTATGAAACTCTGTATCAGAATTACTTTGGGGTGGATTGTATCAATATTGGATAACGCTGAATATTTAGACAGCTATTTTAATTATAACTAGTAATTAGCTGATAGTATTACACATAACTTGTTATTTTAGTCATTTCACTTGCAAAAAAACTGAACTTTCACCAATGTTTTAACTCTGTGAAAAAAAAAAGTTGCAATATAGAGTTCTTTGTTTGCACCTGAAATGTAGGGCGGATTATGGAAATTTGTGAATTAGAGGGAGTGTACTGTGTAGCAGTATGGTGCAATTATAGGGAGTGAGTATTTCAAGTATTGGATTTCTATAAAAATAGTGGCGGGTGACATAGCTCCACGAGAATCCATTACTTTTGAACACGTCCTTTCCCGTCAAAAATGGTCAAGATTATTTTTAAACAGCACTGACATCTGCTGAAAAATGGAAGAACGCGAGAACAGCTGGAGAGATGGCCCCATGCTGAAAAAAGGGCGGCCGTTGCCATCGCTCGACTAAATGACCAGCAAGAGGGCGGACGATCGAAACATTCATCGCTTGCCACAGATCTGCAGCTGGCTGTGGTGGCACAGCCAGATGCCGTCAAAACATTCGTCTTGCCGTCAAACATTCTTGCCGCAAAACATTTGTCTTGCCGTCAAACACGTCTTTTCATTTTAATGTCTATTTACTCATACTTATATTAATCAATTCTTTCTAAATCAGCCAAAGAAATATAAATGAAGACGATGACTATAATCTGTAAAATGCTAAAATCGGCACAACCTTTGGCCAAAACTTAGCGGATTAGAGAGAGTTACTGCAGCGTGTCCCAACAGGAGCACAGCTAGGTGATTTTGCACCTCAGGCAGAACAGTCCAATTTGAGACCCTTACACCTGCGCTTTCGTATTCTCGAGTACATATTTCTCGATCTGTGGCACGCGATGAACATTTCGATCGTCCACCGTCTTGCGGGTCGTTCAGTCGAGCGATGGCAACGGCTGCCCTTTTATCAGCATTGGCAAAGGGTTGCGCCTCAAAGGGTTAACGCGTGAAATATCATTGTAATTGCACACGCATCTGTATTCGGGGACGTTTAGTGAAAGATACATCGCTTGAAACCGTTGATCTGTTTGGGCTTCCAGATTACACATCTCTTATCCGGGTCTACTGAAGAAAAAAGACATACTATAGTTATACATCCGTGATGTTGGAATACTAATAAAGCGTGAAATTCGATGAGTGAAAGGTAAAAAAAAATCAACTTCAGAAATATCGGTAGGAGTGCCGGATCCGGATTTCTGGTTATCCGCCTGCGTGAGAATCCGGAATCCGAGATATTTTTGATCGGTCAAGACACACGTTTTTGGAGGAATTTTTCCCACTCGAAGATAAAGCTAGGGGATCTAAGCCCACTGAGTCTGGGGTCGGCAAACCCAAAAATTGTAGAACCATGCATGGCGGATTTATAGCAGTCAGCTCTGAATATTTTGTGTGCTGTTCTGAGATTTTTATTTTTTTAACTTAGCTATACATCGATTGTAATGCATGCTTGCCAGCAGTGGCGCACCCAGGATTTTAGTTTAGGGGGGGGGGCTGGGCTACATAATATTGCTGAACTCAGTCATAGTGATCTCGGTTAGTTACAACTCTCTTATAACGTCAAAATATTCGGTATCACTTGACTGTCCCATAGAACACCAGCAATGTAACTCATTATAGAATCATAAATAATTATCCGATCTTTTGAGCGACGTTGTAACCGTGTGTAGCAGTGTTTCAACTAACTGTGAGGATTTATTTAAAAACTTTTTTAAATAAATGTCTTTTTTGGTTAGAAATAATTTGAGGACAGTTAAAAAAAAGAAAGGAAGAACTAAAAAAAAATAATTCATTAGCGACAGTTTTCATTTTTTTAACGCTTTTCACTTCTAACTTTCTACCTTTAGGGGGGGCTTCAGCCCCCATAGCCCCCTCCGTGGGTGCGTCTATGCTTGCCAGACAAGATCGTAAGGTTTGCTGCAAACAGAAGGTAGTTTCAACCATTTCAATATTTTCGTAAAACTGTGAAATAGTCTTGGGGGGATTCAAACTTAAACTAACGAGGCAAGTAACTTCATCTCTCGTGTAACTATAGAACGAACGATTGCAGCTACATTCTTTTGGTTCCAAACGAAAGTTTTATTATTATTATTATTATTACAGTAGATACCGGTTATAACGTACTCACGCGGGACCTAAACAAGTAGTGCGTTATAGCCGAAGTACGTTATAAGCAATACCACCGCAACGATTCAATATTACACAAAAAAGGAAAGTGGGCTCATAATTTCACTGTTATAAGCGTTTTAAAAAAAGTCTGATTTTTTAAAAATTTAAGCTAAATAAAAGACAGAGAAAATTCTTTATTACAATTTTACTCAGATAAATAATCTGTCATTTTGTTTTGTTTTAAATGAGCAGGTGCTACTTTAAAAGTAGACTTTACAAAAGTCTGCATCATCATTGCGGCATTCAAAAAAATCGTGATCCTGTTTTTGCATCATTGAATGCGTCGGATAGGCTTGGAATAGGCTCCTCTGTTTCTTTGGCTGTGGTTTGTTAAGTACGTTTTAACCGAAGTTAAATAACATAAATATAGGACTTCCATCGGAACCTAGCTTTTAGGTACGTTATAACCGATAGTACGTTATATCCCAGGTCCGTTATAACCGGTGCGCACTGCCTTTTTATTATTTACAGCGAGACAGTAAATGGAGGGTAGTAGACTAAGGGAGGGGGTCCATCCAATGAATTTGCCCCAACCCTATAGTTCGGCTAATTGTACATTGCTGAAACTCGTTCACCCAACTTGACATAGAAGTAGGTCCTTTTTAACATCCGGAAATCGTCCTGCCAGGGTCATGAAAACAGCACCTCGACACTTATCTGTCAAACTGGCGATATTCTACGAGTTTTCATCTTCATCAGGATGTCAAATGTCCTGTATAAATGATATCTTCCAGATTTAATCCTACAGGTAATGTACAGTTAGTTGTAGGCTTCTCAGTGGACGCCATACACTCTTTTTGCTGGGAAATAAACCCTAATAGAGAAGATTCGCAAGGCATTACGCATGCGCAACACTGGTTCACAAAGAAATATTCAAAGACTCATGCTAGATAACAAGGCATCTGCAGCAAAGAGTGGATGCGAACATGCTAAAGCAAATGCACGTTAAAGTATTCTTTCAATCATTGCTCATCAGAATTGAGATGAGGAATATATTGGAGAGGAGGGACTTCTCCTCCAATCAGCATAAGTGGAGGTGCCCCTTGGCGACAATTAACAATTCTTGCCAGCAGCATTTACCAAAAACGAAAAAAACAAAAATGTCCAAACAAGGAAAAAAAAAAAAAAAAAAGAGCAACCACCAATTCATTCATTACCAAATCACAGCCCGTTCTATTTTTTTCTTTTCTTCTTCTATAATTTATAGAGTAATCTACCTACGGAGAGAAAAAAAAAACAAAAACATAACTCGTCACGTAAGCGCGAACCCTGTTTCGAAACAGAAGAGTCCATACATACTCTTCTCTACCCACAAAAATGAATATTAAACACGCAATTCCAACAGGAGAATAAGGCCCCCAATTAACCACCCCCCACCCAACTCCCCTTAAAAAAAAAAAAAGAAAAATCTTACGATATCACCACGACAAGGGGCGTTAGAGAAGCACAAGAGAATTATATCATGTCATCGTCTCTAGCAAAATCTACGCTCAGGTAAAAAAACCATCCATCAGCACAGAGTAGAGAATCGAGCCTAACGACAATTTTATGGAACAAGGCGATCTCCCCCCGTATGCGGCCACCCTACCCACCCCGCTTTCTGGTATATGGACGCTATATCCACTAACCCCCCCCCTTCCATCATCATTCTGTATATTTTTACGGTTGCCTCGCCATCTTATTCAGTCCAGGTACAACAAGGCCATTAGAGTGGCGAGCACATCGTGTTAATTGCAGCTGATTATGACTGGCGTAATTGCAGAAGATACTCCGGGGGGGGGAGGACATAGACGGACGGACGATCATCATGATGATGGTGGTGGTGGTGATGCTTCCCCCCCCGGGGGGGGGAGCACGTGATGAATGAGTTCGAACGGCGTGCCTCCGTGTTTTACACCCAGCAAACCATTGCTGTAAGGTAAGTAATGGTGTGTATTTATCTGCCAGATTTATTAGATAGTTTCGTCTCTCTTGAGCAATTGGTGGTTGGATGATGCTTCTTTTTTGGTTATGCGTTTTTTTCTTTTTTCTTTGGAGTGGCCTGGGCTGTAATGGAATATCGCTAGGTGAAGAATTATAATGAATGCGAGGGAGGGAGAATG
>JAWZYV010002316.1:0-16089 GCA_038373885.1 Cheiracanthium punctorium | reverse complement strand
TGCTTTTCCATTCCCTCTCTTTTCTGATTTGAACGCTTTTTTATTCTTAATTATTTTTTGTGTTGAAAATAAGTAAGTAAATTCTGATCTTTCCTATTTATTTTCTTGTCTCTATTGTTCCACAGATGAGGGGCGATTTGGCCAGAGCACTGTGGATCTACTACGCCCGCGCTTTTTTCTTTCTTTCTTTTTTTTTTTGTAAGAAAAGGCGGGATAAAAATATTTACATTGAAGAGATTAATCATTTATGTGTAAAGGATGAAAAAAAAAAGTGTTGTTGAGGGGTTAAACATTTTTGTCTGATTGTAATGTACTGTACTTGGGAATAGCGAATTAACAATTTTTCACACAAATGTGAGAAAAAAAAACAATATGTTTCAGTATCATAGAATTTTTTAAAGACATACATATTCTATGTATAATATATAAAGTATCTCAAAAAGAAAAACATGAAATCTGCATAAATTAATTTTTGTGTGTTAAAAAATATGAAAATTCCTAAATTTGAAAAAAGTATAACAGACATGAAATTTTATTTATAAAAAATATTGGATGTAATTTTGTATTAAATGTTTAATCAGTCTATTTTTTTTAAATTAATTTTCACATTTTAATGCGCAGTTTGCAGAAAAACAAATTAAATATCATGAAGGAAGAGTGTGTGGTGGGAGCTGGGTTCGATCTCCCGAACATTAAACCTAGTTCACCCCCTTCATGGAATCATTACTCTGACCAATCACAGACGAGCTTTCAAAGCTGGCTGAGACAACTCCAGAGTCAAGTAACCCTGGGCGGAAATAAGTTGGTGAATACAGTTTCCGAGTTTTCTCCGAGTCAAACCGGCAATGCAGGTTTCCCAACTCTCGGATGATGGCGGGCTACTCACAGTTTGGTGAATACGGCCCTTGGACTGTGTTACGAGAAAGGAGCTTCTTGCTATCATTAAAGCCGTGGAGCACTTCCATCATTACCTGTACGGCCGAAAGTTCCTGCTCCGAACGGACCATGCCTCTTTAACCTGGATTCTAAATTTTAAGAATCCAGAGGGCCAAATAGCCAGGTGGATACAGCGATTACAATAATTTGACATCGAGATACGTCATCGGAAAGGGTCATCTCATGGAAATGCAGATGCTTTGTCGAGAAGGCCCTGCACAGACAGTTGTCACTATTGCTACAGGGCGGAGAAAATTACCATCTGAAACATCCCGTTGTCCGCCAAGTTACATCATCGGCACCATCTCAAGATCCCTGGAGTGACGAAAATGTTCGGGCGGACCAATTAGCAGATAGCGACATCAAACCTATTGTGGAGTTTATGGAAGAGTCCGGCAATAAGCCCAGCTGGCAAGAAATATCATTTTACAGTCCGGCAACAAAACAGTACTGGGCTTTATGATATTCGCTTCGCCTGAGAAATGAAGTCCTGTATCGTAAATGGGAGTCGGACGACGGCAAGATGCTCTGATGGCAGTTAGTACTCCCTCGTTCGAGGATTCCGAAGGTTCTAGAAGAACTTCATAATGGCTTAACTGGAGGCCATTTTGGCGTAATGAAGACCCTGCAGAAAGTTCGCGAGCGCTTCTACTGGGCTAGGGCTCGAGGCGACGTCGAAAAGTGGTGTCGAGCTTGTGACACCTGTGCCGCCCATAAAGGCCCGAAGACACGAAGCCGTGGAAGACTACATCGTTATAATGTAAGAGCGCCTTTTGAGAGGATTGCCTTCGACATCCTGGGACCTCTTCCGCGAACTTCGGATGGCAACAAATACATCCTAGTTGTCATTGACTATTTCTCTAAATGGCCCGAAGCGTTTCCTATTCCCGATCAAGAAGCTACGACCGTAGCAGAGGTATTGGTGCAAGAATGGATTTCCAGATATGGAACACCTCTGCAACTTCATTCCGACCAAGGAACGAACTTTACCTCTGCAGTTTTTAAAGGACCTTGTCAACTTCTCGGAATAAACAAAACCCAGACTACGCCTTTACACCCACAATCCGAAAATGGTGGAGAGGTTCAATCGCACAATTTTGAACAGCCTCTCGCTCCTGGTATCTAGGAATCAAGAGGACTGGGACAAGAAACTCCCCTCTTCCTGCTGGCCTATAGGAGCGCCATCCATGAGACTACCGGCTTCACACCTTCCCAGATGCTATTCGGCAGAGATCTTCGTCTTCCCGCCGATCTAGTGTTCGGCCGCCCTCCAGATGCGCCTTCATCGCCAGAGGAGTGCATGGAAAATCTACGGGCACGGTTTGAAGACGTGCATCATTTTGCTCGGCAGCGAATCAACCTGAACACGGAAAAGATGGAGACTCGCTACGACACGAAGGCTACGGGACACGAGTTCAACGCAGGTGACAAAGTTTGGCTATGGAATCCTACTCGACGGAAAGGCCTGTCTCCCAAGCTGCAATCGCCGTGGGACGGTCCTTACACAGTCCTAAACCGGCTGAATGACGCCATCGTACGGATTCGTAAGTCACCAAACTCGAAGCCAAGAGTTGTACATTACGATCGGCTAGCCATCTATCGCGGTTGTAATTAGTTATTTGACTATCAGACCATGGTCACAATGGCGTAATTTCTCCTTTTTTTCCACTCTCATTTCTTTCCCGTCTTTCTCTTCTCTTCCACTTTCTTCAACTCTCTTTCACTCACTACTTACGCCATGTTTAGTGTACATATTTGTAATATATTGGTTTTTGTTTATTACATTTACTACTTATTAGTATAATTGTTTATTATGTCTTATTTATTTATTAGTGTGTATTCGCTTACTGTGTTTATTGATTATTTGCTTAAATTATGTTCTTAAGATTTGGTTAAAGGTTGGAAACTGTATATTTGTGAGACCTCCTAGCTGGGGATGGTACTGCCCTGGACGTGCAGTCCTTGCAAAGGGGGCAATGTTACGAATTTTCGGGGCAACCCGCTGCTCTGGGGCTTAAAATGGTTTAAAATTCGTATTCTACGCTTCAAATACATAAATTTTGCTTTTTGTTGCATCAAAATCGGCCAATTAGAACCGGAGGAATGGAGGTTTCGGTTTGCCATTGTTTTTCAATGGAGGTTCGAGAAAACTCGAGAAATATTGGTCTTAGAGCTTAGATCTCTTCACTTTTGAGGACTTATTTTTGGCGCCAAATTTGGCGATATTTCGCCAAAAGTCGCCAAGCTTGGCGACTTTTTGGTCATTTGGCGCGATTTTCCCAATGGGGCCTGGAAGTTGTTTTTCCTGCATTAAAAACGCATAATAACCTAACATTTCTCTTCTATGAGATAAGGAAAATTCACGCTTTATGTAGAATACTCGAGAAATTGACTTCTGGAAGCTGCTCGCAGCTTCTGCCTCGGATATATATATAGAACCGCGCATTGCCCCGAAAGTTCAGTGCGAGTTGAAAGTTGAATGTGTGAAGAGCTGTCAGTGAGAGTACGCTGCTTTGTGAATTGATAGTGCTATAGAAGCCGTGTTTTAGCTTGCTTTACGAAGCTGTTTTCAAAGTGCTGTGTGTAAATTCTTCATTGCTGTATCTTAAGGGATTGTGTACGATATCTCTTGAATATTTTCACTGAATTCTTGCCTGTGAAAGTGACTTATTTTGTGTGAGAAATACAGCATTTGTGAGAGCTTCTGATCTAAGCGGATTGTTAAAAGCACGTTACTGCTAGATTGTGCTTGTGAATTGTGTACAGCTGATTATTCTACGAAGTTCTAGAAGCAATAAAGTTAGTATTCCATCCTGACAAGTGACTCTTTACCTGAACTTTTTACACCAACTGGACTTTAGAACGACGAACCCCGGGAGTAGCAGAGTAATTCGGCAACGATATTTAACCACACTTCTAAACCGCAAATTTATTGAATATTTTTCCAAAATAGTAACCACCCCACGGACACTATTAAGTTACCCCAAGTGCAACCCAAGTAATGAACACTTTATGTTATTAAATTTTAAATAAACGGTTGCAATACATCTTTCGCGGCTGATCTCTGAGCCCAACGAACGACCTAGTGAACATTGAACGTTTCCTGACGGCTAACGAGTGCAGGTTTAGTGTTCCGAGCTCTTGCGTACTCGTGCTTATTGCTATAATCATATGGATTTTTTAGAAATATGTTTCCGGATGTAAAGTGAATATATGTCAGAAACCCTTAAAAATATCCCGCTCAACGGTTCTCTTCCCTTAGGCAGATAACCATCCTGTAACTTTGTCTTATTCAAACAAAACACACACTGAAGTCTAAGCTAAAAATCAGTACGTATCATATAAAACTTTAACACCAGAAATATGCCTTAGCGAAAAATAAAAGAAAATTAAGAAATTTTGCATACGGCAATCCAGCAACTGAACGGACAATCGAATCAAGAAGTTGTTCTAGGACGTTTAACGGTCTTGGAGCTGTTATTCAAAGATAGGTTTTTTGCGTAAGTGTTGTTTTGATTAATTTGTCAATGTTTCTTTTATAACCGCTCTGAGGCTACATCCATAACTGAGGAACAACAATAAGTTGACGTGAATTGATGGTGTAATTCGTACACATAGAAAAAAACGAATTTTCGTTGAAGATAAAAAATTCAGAATTGTTCATTTTTTTTTCTTCTTTTACAAATTTAATCTATTCGGATAAAAGTTACTTTTTTCAAATAGAAATAATTGAATTAGATGTGGAAGGGTTAAGTTTCGAAATAACTTTATAGATGAAAGTTACTTGCATCTCTATAGATGCATAATTACACGTGTATGGTACATGATACAGAAGGTGTTCAAACGAGGTACGAATATATTTATGTTACATAATATTCAACCCAGAAATTTGCATAAACGATTTTATTAACTAAAACATAACGAATTTATTAAGATAAACATATTTATCATGAAATTCATCGGAACCATTTAAGGGATCCTCGCCTATCTTTCACTATAAGCTTTTGTCTCAGGTTCAACCTGTGTTTAATTTGCGCATGTTTATTCATTAAAGTTAACTCTTTAAGGCACTGAGCTCGGATGACACAAAAATTACACTAACCAATAGGATGAATTTTTTAATCGGTGCACATTGGGGCAAATTCAAAAACAATTTTAATGAAAAGTTCAGAATTTTAATTTTATTTCTGTAAATATAAATTGAATCTTTCTTATAAAATAATAATAATAATAATATGAAGAGGAACTGTTAAATCTTGACTATCACGGTAAATATCAAAATAGGAATTGTATGGATGGATGATAGTTCTCTCGCTGTAGGTGCATGTAACCATTTGGTATTCAAACAAGGTACGAACATTTCTGTGTTATAGAATATTAAATAATTTAATTCATAGTAAAGAAGTAATTACTTATCTTCGGGCTGAACTCTCAGGCCAATCAATCTCCGAGTAATCGTTGAACTTTGGGAGATGGGAAAAGTTTGCAGGTCCAGGGTTCTAGGCTCTTCCATGGTTATCCATTTGAACGTATGGATTTTTAGGTGATTTTCTCAAGCTGTAATGTGAATGCGTGTTACAATTTCTTAAAAATACCAGCTCGAAAGCATCTTACCTCCTTAAGCAGATAACCTTCCAGTAACTTCATTCTGACCAATAAACCTGTTATAGAAAGTCCTCATAATTACACCTGGGCAAAACAACTGTAAATAGAGCCCAGAACCAGCACCTCCTACAGATAGAAATCCTAACAACTGAAACTTTGACGTCATCATTAGGCCTTCAAGTGATGACGTCATCACAGTTTTACTTTCACAAAGTAAAACTATTTAAAATTTCTGGTGGATGCTGCAAATATTAGAAAATATCTTAAATAAAAGATTAAAATTAAAATAACTTTCTCATACAAAATTATTCATTCCGGTCTATTTCCTTATCACATTATCTAATTAGTCATATCTAAAAACTGACATTTTTCATAAAACTATATTTTTTATCTCAAATTATTAAGACATTGCTATTCATGAGTAAATTCACCAGAATCTTTGTATACTTTTATTTTGTGAAAATAAAATGAATGAAAAAATTTGAATGCAAGAAATATTATGTGTATGTAGACTGAGGAAAGTTACCTCCATCTATGAATTATGATTTTGAAGTTATGATTCCTCCTCCTTAAGGACACATGAAACATAAACTGCGTGAAATTTTCAAATATTGGCCGAAAAAACAGAGCAGACTAAGAATATTCCATACATACAAAATTTATGCCGGTTTAGTATATATAAAGACTCAAAATAGGGCTTTTTAAAAGTAAACAATTATGGTTCGGATACAATAAAGCTTGAGTCTTTTGCCTTTTTTCTTAAAATGCGGTTTTTTATGCTTTTGTACACTTTTATAAGATTGTGTCAGGTAAACTAGTGAAACTTTCCAAAATTATTTAACTAACTTGCTTCTTTAAATATACCTAACATTAGAGATCTGCGTGAAAAAATTTTGAAAGGAAGGATATTTTTGTATATTTAATTTTTCGGATTTTTAACGTTTCTTGGTAAAAAATTTTTATTCCTGTTTAGCCAAAATGAAAATCTCTTCGTATTATTATCAGATAGTATGTTTTCTGACACCATTCCACATTTTAATGTGATAGACGCGATAGTTTTTTTGAAAGTGTAACAAACTGACGCAGCGTTATAAAAAATTCTCGGAGATATGTGAAAAGTTAATTAGTTCTTAAAAACTAATTTATGAATCAAATTATTTCTTTATTTTGTGTATAGACAATAATGTGTGTATATACAAAGAAAAATTTTTTTTTTTTCTATATTGATTTTTATATAAGATACATGATGTTAAATCTTTTGCAAAAACTACCTCTTTTTACTTAAACACAGTCTCTTAGGAACCCCTGTAACCACAAATCACAATCAATGAAGTCGAGTGAACCAGTAGGCCGGCTTCAGAAAAAGTCCAGGATATTACATGATTCAACCACAGCAATAATGATATTGTCGACGAATTACAACGAGGTTTCTGCCCTCCTTCTGGTAGCATAAGACGACTCCAGTATGTTCAAATTTCATAATCATTTTCTTCAAACCATTCTTTGACGTAGACCACCATCTCCTAGATATACAATGCTTGAGAAAAGAATATTTTACGCCACCACTAGAAACACTAAAGTGACTTCATCACACATTTATTTCCACAAAGTAAAACTATTCAAAGTTTGTGGTGAATTTACTTCTGCATAAATCATTTTAATGATTTAAAACAGAAAATTTAATTTTGCAACAAATAGGAAATTTTAAATATCACTAATTATATAATATGGTATAGAAAGAGGTCATCAGAAATTATTCTTTATCAGAAAGGTACTTCAATTTTTATCTTTAACCTATGATATATTTTCTAAAATTTGTATAATCCACCAGAAATTTTAAATAGTTTTTTTGGGGGGTGAAAGAAAAACTGTGATGTTTTCATGTTAAAGGAACTAGTGATGACGAAAAAGCATCGGTCATCAGGCGTTTTATGTCTAGCACTAAACTATCCCTCCGGATTTGGTAATTTAATTTTATAAGTGAACCCCAATCTTCAAGCGCATATTTAAAGATTTCAAAAACACGAAGAGTGATTTTCTGGCACTGACTACAAGTCTCTTCATAGGTTTGACTAATTTGCATGACGAATCCTTGTAAAAAGCCATCTGGTGGATCTTTTCTCCCAATGTGTATAGACTTATATACGGTTTCATGAAAACATTATAAAAAGGGAATTATTCACAGTGTTATAGAGAGTGTTCATTCACAATGTTCATGTCACAAGTCACATTTATTTTCACAAAATAAAACTATTAAAAATTACTCTTGAATTTACCCATAAATAGCAATATTTTTTAAAATTTGAGTTAAAAATCTTATTTTACGACAAATGGCAGTTCTTAACCATGACTAATTAAATAATATGATAAGGAAATAGATCATAATGAATAATGGTGTATGAAAAAGGTTTTATAATTTAAATGATTAATTTAAGATATTTTTTTATTGGTTGAATTTAAAATTATTTTTAATAGTTTTATTTTATAGAAATCTGGTGGGCGAAAACCTGGTCACGAAAACGTCAAAACCTGGTGACGTGGGAGTATATCTAGGAGGCGTTTATTGCAACCGCTTACTTAAAATTTAATATTACGAAACATAAAAGTATTCGTGACTTGTTTGAATACTAAACGATTATGTGCTGGTAAAAGGAGAACTAGCTTCTCTCTGTAAAAATGTTATTTTGTCAGTCTTTCCTCCAAATTTTAATATTTTCAGACCTGATAAAAAAATTGGCTTTGAATTAAAAAATCTTTTCAGAAAAAGGAATAAAAGATGTGACTTTTTCAGAGACTATAACGTGAAAGAATAGATAAAATTTGAAAATTTCGATAGATTTTTATTTATTTATTTACGATTTATTTTCTGTGTTTACGAAGGTATCAACAATATCCTTTTTTCCCTTTTCCGGTGTCGGGGAATTTCTGTTCAGATGATATCTTACGAAACAGTTTCCCTCTGTTATTTTCAGTCACAACATCAGGTTTTTTTCCGTTATTTTCTGTCACAGAATCAATTTTTTAAAATTATTTTCAGGCAGGAATTTCTTTTTTAGAGAAAGGTATTTTTCTTTTTTCCCTATATCACAAAGAAGAAGTTTAAGCATTATTTAAAGTTATGAAATCAGGTTTTGCATCACAATTGAAAGATATTATGACTTATTTTTTAACAAGCGACATTATTGGAAAAAACCGGGTACCTACTTACTTCCGAAAAATAATTTATTTACCCAGAGCCTAGAATATAGTGTTTATACATTAAAAAATAGTTATTTTGAAACCAACGTTCAAATTCATTCAAATACATTTAATATATTCTAATAGGAATTGAAGCACTTTCTTCATGTAGTTATTTTACACGTGAGAAAAAGCTGCCCTAGTCCAACTTTTCCATATATATATGTGAGTAGGTATATGGATACACAACGTTAAAAAAGTCTTTACGCATTCTTAGTTGTTAAAATATAAAATTAGTTTTTCGTAATTGCACCACCAGCTTCAATAATAATTATTTTTTTTTGGGGGGGGGGAGGAGGAGGTGGTCTTTTGCTCTGGGGCTAAAACACCGGAGTTGTTTTTAAAAAGTGTACCTACATGTACGTACAGTGTTATAAATAGTGCGCAATTGAAAATATGTTTGAATCATTCGTTTTCTTCATTTTTTTATCAGAGCTGTAATGAACATTAGCCAGAGAAAATAAATTAAAATCATAAATAATTTTTTTAATAAATAGAATATAATTTCACTGCAGTCTCTAGTTAGAAAACTAATTCAGAGTACAATCATAATACAGAAATGCAATCATGGTTAACTTGCTGTAAGACATAATTAAAGTAGCAACGAAATTTATTTACATGAAAAAGGTAACATAGTATTTACTCACTTTGGATTTATCATAACTTCATTTGTTTTACAACAGCTACGAGATTTTTATAATCCAATTGTAAGAAACTATGTCCATTAAAGCACAATCTTTACCGAAAGCATCCCCTTCGTATTTCGGTTGAATTAATTTCACAATGAATATGAAAAAGATGCATTTGGTATTCAGATGTAAAATAAAATTATCACAAGCGAATGCACCGAAAAGTAAGCTTCGTCTTATCCACTGCATTATCGTAGCACCCACAGCAAAAGAACATAGTATTAAGTAAAATAGTATACTCGAATTATCTGCTATCGTCTTTTACATGCGTAATGCGACGATATTTTTGTATGTTTAAGGGATCTTAACTCCAACTTGAAGTGCAGGCATAATGAGCAAGGAACATCTTGCATTCAAAATTGCTAAAATCAGCTTAGTGGATATTATTTTGATTACGAGCGGAAGTGACTTGGAGAGATTTCATTAGTGCAAGGTCGCAGGTGCCAGAAAGGGAATGGAAAATGTCCTTTTAGAACTAGACTTTAAGAAGAATCACAGATAATTTTCGTTTTTTAACAGGGCTTCCCTTAAAAAACAGCAAAAATCCTTTATGCACTAATAATTGAGATTCTCCCGTGAAAACCAGGTTGATATTGTCTGTGAAATTCAGATTTTATAACAGCGTGGTTAAATATATTCCGCAATACTTGGTACATATATATGTACAAGTTCCGACATCCATTCTGTACCACAGTGAAAGTAGTTATTGCGTCCTCAATTGTCGACGCAAGGTCGAAAATAATAAATAATCAAGGAGAAAAAAGCGAAATTGATCGCAGAAAATGTGTATTTATAAAAGAATAAAACTTTTAATTTTACAAGACAGCTCTGATTCGATTAAACAGCTCAACACAATTTCTTGACGTACATAACCCAATGATTCAAGAAATCGTGAAGTGGAACAGAATATGAATTATTTAATCCATTGTTAGTCTATTTTGATTCAGTTGTACGAGGCCTATCTCGCTGAGGGGTTATTCCTTCGGTAGAGGAATTCATAAAGAGTTTAACGTGTATGCACGTTACATCTGGAAAAAGCCGCCCACATTTCTATACGATTAGATCAACAACAACGCGAGAGTCTAGAGCCCTGCAACTGCGAAATTTTGAAATCTCGCAATGTTGAATGTCTTAGTCACTTGGCCATTAGTTGGCCTTAGATTTCAGTCTTAAAAAATATAATTTACAGCTGTACTTTCATCTAATTATTGAACTATATAATACATATGTTTAAGTGACATGCTTGAATATCAAAGGGTGGAATTCTCCGCTGGTGGTTCACGAAATCGTCGGTTGTTAGCTACCAACTGGGCAGAACCAGTTGTTTGGTTACCGACTGCGATAACAACTCCGGAGGGAAACGGGAGGTCTTTTAGCCAATCACATGAACCCCTTGACGCTCCTCCTTAAAACTCCACCTCAAGGCGGGGCAAAGTTAACGACTGCGAGAAATTAACGACGAGCGGAGAATCCAGCTGAAACTGTCATATGTACCTATAGAGGGAGAACTAACGTCAAAATATAGTTTTTATTCCTGCAGACAAGATTAAACTGCATCTCTTTGAATTAAATATATATATTAATATTGAAGGCTCAATTTGAATTTAAGGAAATAGAATTAAAATTCTGAATTTTAAATTTCGGTAAAAATTGGCTTTTTTTCAATTTGAAGCGATAAAAACAATTATTCTGCAAGATAGTTTTTAGCAATTTTTGAGTCATAAGTTGTGGGCTCGGTGTCTGAAAGTCTTGAAGAACAAACATGCGCAAAATCAATCCCAGTAAGAATATTTTTTTAAAATCTCATTGCTAAAGACAGCTCAGAACCACTTAAACAGATCATAAAATTGTGGTTGTGGGAGTCATAAGTTGTGGGGTCGGTGTCTGAAAGAGTTGAAGCATGAACATGTGTAAAAATTTATCCCAGCAAGAATATTTAAAAAAAATCTTATTGCAAAAGACAGCTCAGAACCACTTAAACAGATAAGCACGATAACTAGTATATCTACGTGGTTGAGGACTTTGAGAAGTCGAAAGTTTCTTAAGTATATTTAATCCATCTCTATGCCATCTCCCAATGTTCAGAGCTTTATCCACTCGGCCATTGTTCTATCTTCGAGTTCGGTCCCAATGTATGTGTATATTTAGCAACTATGAACTTTTAAACTTTAATTTTAATATTCTTTTGATGTGTAGACGCATGTGGTACACAATTTACATTCATATTCTTAGACGAATAGAAAATATTTTTCGTAGAATATAAATTATGAATTTCAATTACGGTTTATTTTAAAAACCTTTGAAATATCTGTCATTTAACATGATTCAGTAATCGTTTCGCCAAAATCAAAACATTTCTTAAAGTTTCATATGTTCGCCAGAATATACCCAGCAAACACACACAGGTTCTCTGAACGTCTATTAACGTTCAGAAGACGTTTTCTGAACGTCTTCTGAACGTTAATAGACGTTCAGAGAACCTGTGTGTGTTTGCTGAGTAAATTTGCATTATTTAAATCTAAAATGATATTTTAAAATGTATATACTACTATTTTTAAGAAACCGGGATCACTTGAAATACGCATAAATGTAGACCCTACGGGTATTGTATAAATGCATACTTGCAAGGAAAAAAGTTTTGTTCAATTGAACAAAATTTTGTTGATTCAACAAAAAATTGGTTGCCGCTATTTTTTACGAATAATTTTATTGACCTTAACAGAATTTCGGTTGAATTAACAAAGTGCTTCGTTAAATGAATAAAACTTTAGGGTAATTCAACAGGAACATTTCTTTAAAATAGAGCCAACCAAAATTTTGTTAATTCAACAAAACATTTTTTAAGTCTGTGAGTTGGTACACCTATCTTATAACGCCATGTCACTGAGTGTGTCTCTGTTTCTATTCATCAAAAAATCATAAACTTATTTTTACATTTTCTTCATATTTCAAATTATCTTTAATGAAATATACAAAATAATGTAACCAATAATGAATTCATGTCTGTGGTACTAAACTGTAATGTTTGAAGTCAATGAAGAAGTCAAAATGTTGATAACTGAAACGTCATATATATGCCTTAGTATGACTGGGAAAACCTGTCAATTATTTAATATTCTAATAACTGTCAGTAAACTCTGCAGTTCGACTGACAGTTTAACCTTCAAATTCATGAATTTTAAAGATGTTCGCTTCCGATACCTCGATACCCAAGAGTGTAAGCTAAATTTCCTATATCAGTTTTGTTATTAGCCAATTGATTTTTTCAAAAACATGCAGCTTGAAAGAAATATGTGAAATTTTTATTATTCTCGATATGAAGGATTTATTGTTAAAAACTATATTTTATGTGATACTGAAGCAAAATAATTTGGCTTATAATCTTAACCAGCAGTGAACTTGTTTGAAAAGTACGATGCAGATATGCATCGCTATGCATATAAGTATTAATTTAAAATAGTATTAATTTAAAATTTTCGAGGAAAATTGGCTTTTTTCAATTTGTACCGATTAAAACATTCATCCTTTACCAAAGTAATTGTAATTTTTGAGTCATTAGTAGGCTCACTGTCTGAAATAGTTAAGTAATGAAGATCAGCAAACGAAAGGTTAAAGAATAACGAACAAACAAGGTACACCCTTCAAAAAAAGTATTCGAGCAAGAGAGAAATTTCCTATTTTAGATTTGAGAATAATAATTGAGTTTTTGAAAAACGCACAACCTGACAGAAATATGGAAATTCATATTTATACATAGCCTAATTCATATTCTATAATAAATAATTTTTAATATACGAAACCAAGGTAAGAAATTTCTCTCTTGCTCGAATACTTTTTTGGAGGGTGTAAAAATATAAAAATGTGTTCGTACCTTGCTTGATTATCAATCTATTGCACTACCACAAACATGGAACTACATGGTGATGAGTACTTTCTAAATGATGACGAATTTAATCCCTTGGAAATAAATCGGTAGATCACTAAACTTATGTGGCAAACATTTTTTCAATAGATTTCATGAATGAAAATATTCATTTTTATAAAGATGCAATTAAAAAATTAAAGTTTTACTTAAAAAACTTCAAAATAAATTCCACTCCTGCAAACCATATTCATTTTTCTGAAATGAAACAGAGGCAATATGTTCAATTCATAAATATATAAAAAAAGTATCTTAAGGAAAAAATATTTTCATTTCATCTTCAAAAATTCTATTATTAATATCATTTAAAGTTAAGAGAATAAAAGGATTAATTTTAGAAAATAAAGTTTGTCTGTTAGGTTTAACTTTAGATGTCAAATAAAAAACACGCTTTAAGATTCCACTGAAAGTATTTATTTCTACACTAATGATTTTACTTTCAAATATTCGAAACAGAATCTTGAAACGAGCCACTGAGAATATTTGCAATAACAAATCGTTTACTGTATGGAAAAAAAAATTCGACTGAAAAACTGTTTATAAAGAATAAAGTTTAAAAAATTATTAAAAAAGTAATTTGACATTTATAAGGAAAACAAGAAGATATAAAAATAAATACCCAATCGAATATATTTTCCTCCTCAAAGTAACATCGATCGAATTTTAAATATATCAGATTAGGTCACGAAGAAAAATTTACCGTGGCGTTCAGGTAAACTATACTTCCTTGCGATGATCTTCATTAAATTCCTTGCGATAATCTTCATTAAATGCTACACTATCTGGCCAAAAGTATCCGGACACCCAGTGGTATGGACTTTCAGTGTCCTGAGGCAGATATTAATATGATGCTGGTCCCCTTTTTGCATCGATGACAGCCTGCACACCTCTGGGAAGACTTTGCACCAGTTTTTGATAGGTGGCCATAAAAATTGACTTACAGGCGTCCATCACGGCTGAGGTGAGTGCTTGCAGTGAGGATGGTCGATTTAGCTGGCTACGTAATATGCGCTCTAACTCGTCCCAGAGGTGTTCTGTGGGATTAAGATCGGGGATCTGAGAAGGCCAGTCCAGTTTTTAAACGCCCATTTCGTCAAACCACGTCTGTGCAAGTCTCGATGTGTGAATGTAGCAGTTATCCTGCTGGAAGAGAAATGGGCCTTCCCCGTAATATTGCTGCAGAGTTGGGAGTGCAGCATTGTCCATAATGTCCACCTGCATCGCAGAGTTCATGTTTCCAACCACAGGAACTAACGGACCCAGGCTAAACTACAAGAAACGCCCACCACCATTATACCGCCATCACAAAACTTAACAATCGGCACAATTCGGCCACGCAAAAAACGTTCTCCGGGCATCCGCCAAACTCAGACGCGTCCCTCCGACAGCCAGACTGTGAAGCGAGATTCATCACTTTAAAAATCAGTTTTGCACACGTCCAAAGACGGTGATCTCTGTACCATTGCAATCGATGCTTCGCATTCTTTTGAGTGATGTTCGGCTTTTAAACGGCTACACGACCATGTAATCCCAAGTTGTTCAACTCTCGACGAACAGTCCTGCTGCTAACACTAACGCCTGATGAACTTTGAAACTCCTGAGAAATTTGCACCAACGAGGACTTGCTATTGTTTTCCACTACCCTTTTCAGAGTTCTGCGGCTCCGTTCACTAAGATTTTTACGCTCTACTACTCCGTTTTTCTGCAGTTTCACTGTCTCGACGTTTCCACTTCACAATTACATCCCTCACAGTGGATTTAGGCTTCTGTTGAATGTTCGCAATCTCACAAACTGATTTCCCACAAAAGTGGCATTCCACTATCTGCCACGAGCGAACTCACTAAGCTCCTTTGACTTTCTCATTGCTTCACAAACGCATACATACAACTGGACAAACCACTACCAACACTTTAATAGCTTTCGATTACGCATCAAATTTGCTTCACCCGCCAAAAACCACTTTTTTAGGGGGTGTCCGGATACTTTTGGCCAGATAGTGTATATTTTTGGTATCATTTTCGTACTAATCGTGCCCATCGAATATACTCAAGAACTGATATATGGAGCACCCCACGCTTTTTCATAATAATACTATTTTTCGTTCATTACTTTATTTCTATATTAAGAATTATTTTTCACTTTTTAGTTAGTTCAATTTATCACTAAAGCGTGTTTGTTAGTTTTTTTAAACTAGATTTTTATTTGTCATTTTTAGTTCGATTTGCTATAAATGCGTGTTTTTTTAGATTTTTAAACTTTATTTATTTAAATTTATTTTTAATTTTCGATATCTCTCATATATCTCATATTCCCATAAGGAACACTAAGTTGGAAAGTACAAACAGTGAGATAATTTATTTTCCCTGTGCACCAGTAGCATAGCCAGGATTTTATTTCGGGGTGGGCTGGGTATCAAATTTAAAAATAAAGTTCAACTGTAAGCTAAATATCAAATTGTAAGCTAAGTAAAGGATCCTATTTCGGGGGTGGGGGCGCAGCAGCCATCTCAGCCTCCCCTCTGGCTACGCCCCTGCTGTGCACCAAAGTATTAATTAACCAGCAGTTAAATGCTACCTTCCTCATAAAAAAGGATAAATAGGTCTCAAATCAACAAACAATTTGCATAACGACTACAAAAAGCACAGATATCCATGTAACAATATTGAGGTAAAATTTTTAGATTTGCCATCTGGATTTCA
>JAWZYV010002315.1:0-15900 GCA_038373885.1 Cheiracanthium punctorium | reverse complement strand
ATATAGCGACATAAGTTTTACATATATTTAAAAAATCTGTTAGTTCATAATAGCTTTAATCTATTGGTACAAATATTTCGTAAGCTGAACATATGCATCACATGTATTTTTGTGTAAATAGGTTACAATCATAAAAATTTCAACATAGGGTTAACAGGCGAAAAACGCGAAAGATGAAAGGTAAAATGACATAGTCAATTTCAATATCGTTTTTAATATGGCAATAATGAAACTAAAAAATTAGGGGGGTCAGGGGGGTCTCAGCCCTGGCTCGACGAGGCTCGAACAACCGAGTTATATATATATAATATAATTTTTTAGTTTCATTTTTGCCATATTAAAACGATATTAATTGACTATGTCATTTTACCTCTCATCTTACGTATACTTCTACTGGTATCCCTATCTTGAACTTTTTATGATTCTAACCTATTTATAGAAAAATACATGTGACGCATATTCTGCAGCTTACGAACTATTGTAACAATAGATTAAAGCTGTTCATTTATTTCATTTTAAATAAGGAATATGTATCAGACTTTATATTACTCAATTATTTCAATTATCTTGAAATAGTAAATTAAACCCTTCAGAGTGGCCACCCCTTCTGATCGGCCAAATATTCTCGGTACGGTGTGGTGGCCGCTCAGAAAGGTTTCACTGTATATATACTATCACTGTATAATTCTTCATAGAGCTCGTATTATCAAATACAAGCAGCATTTAGAGGCATCGAGGAGAGAAGTACCGTTAGAGGGCTTCTGCAGAATAACTGCTTGCTGAATACTGGTAAATGGACAATTCCCCACTAGTATAAGCATTAACTAGATTACTGATGATTTAAAAAATATTTGAACTGATAAATTAAAGCCATTAGGTACTCATAAATGTTTCATTTTATTAATTGTATATTGCAAGAAATATTTTACGTAACCATAATTATGCTTCCTTTTATCTAAAATAATAAATCATATTCAAGAAGCATCTATAAATTTGACATCGGAATAAAACCGCCGACTATTACGAACATAAACCGTTAAATGTACAATAAGCACTTAACTTGTGCTTATTTGTAGGCTTCCAACTTTGTTAGCCCGCTTCATGAAGCAAGAATAACTTGTTTGCACATTGTTTGTGAGACTCACGTATGTAAATAAAAATGCTACAGGACTAAACTTTACATATGCATCAGTAATAGCAATGCATCACTGAAATCTCAAAAAATAATTAAATTACCAGACTAAAGAAAAAAAATACTAATCACTTACAAGAAAGATGTAGAAACAAAAGGTTATTTTATTAGCATTTGAATGCAGTTTTTGTAACCAATCGTAGATTAACAGATTAACTACATTTGAAAGAAATTCAAAGATAATATTAATCAGGAATAAGTAATAGATCTATTTCTAAATGTATAATGTTCGAAAAATCTAATCAACATATTTTTGAATAAAAAGGCAATCACGGAAAGGTACATTTGCGAAAAAAAAAGGCCCACTTGTACTTTATTCAGCCGTCGTTCGTCGTACAGCACAGTTACAGATACCAATCGTTTACGATTGACGTACACTTAAATTTTCTATACATAAAAATTTCATAAGGGGCTGTCTCCATATTAAAATTCGCATCAACTTTTTTTTCCCCAATAGTAACCCCAAGAAGGCAATCATGGAAAGATACTTACGTACCAAAGAAGATTACAAAATTAGCCTTAACGTTTTCATTAACCTTAACGTTTTCCTGGAGAATTTTAGCGAGCTCAATTACTCTATATTTTTTATTAAATTGTTCAAAAGTTACATTTGTTGTCTATCGTATTAATTTTTTTCTGAACTTCAAGATAAACACTGTATTTGAGATATCTGTATATTAGTTAAGAAATTTAAGATTATTATCAATATTTTCAAAGCCGGCTTTAAAGTTTTTTACACTCGATGTATAAACATCAAATGCTCTAGGACTAAACTTAGTGCTGCATCAGTCTCGACCAAAGCACCATTGAAATTTCTTCTCACACTTTCCTTTAAACTGCAGCAGAAAGGCTTTTGGAATGAAATACCGTCATCCTGGAGGTTTATTTCCTCAGATCATAACGGAAAAGATAATTGTGCTGGACACTTCTTCCTAGAGAATTTTAGATTAACTTGTCAAGAGTTAATGCAATTTATCCATTTACTCGTTTCACTTGAATCGCGTTATGCACTACTTAGCTCTAGGGTCAGAACGTTTAACAACTACCTGGTGTGTGATAAAATTTATGTTGACATGGCAATTTCATTCTGCTGAAATATCAAGAGTATCAAACTAACAGGATTAAACCCGATTCGCGCATTAATTGTATGTGGCTTGAGGATAAGTCTACCTCTGATTAAATCATTTTTAAAATGGCGAATTGATTAAAAATAATTTTAAGTCTTATTAATTTATGTTTGAATAAAATAAATTGTGTATTTTGCGCCGTTTCATCTTTAATTCATATTTATCTGCTTCATGCATTTAAATTTTATTATTAAATGCTTAGCTTTTATGAATAATTAATCTATCAAGAAGTCTTTATCAAGAATTTTTAATTATTCATACTTGTACAAAAATGGTAATTAGTGTCATTTAAATATGGTATAAGTTTTGAAGTATAAAAAAGGCTTTGCATTTTTATTAATAAATATTTTTTTAGAAATAATCCCTTTTAAGGGAGACCGAAGCTAGATTTTTTTTTCATTTTATTGGCTTTTTGAATTGTTTTAATAAAATTGAACTAAACCTTTAAAGGAGAGTTATTTCGCTATGAATTGCAGAAATTTTCTGTTTGTAATATGTGTAGTTTATAGAAAAAACACTCAAAAATACTGGTGTTAAAAAATAAAAAAAAGCTTATGATTGTTTGTGTTTATCTTTTTCAGTTCCTAACAACATGATTGTTTGTGTTTATATTTTTCAGTTCCCACTATTAAGTGAACGAAGGGATATGACTGACGAAGACAGAATAAATTTTCAGTCGAAACGATCGTATCTTGTTATAAGTATCATTTTATGTGTGTTTTTCACAAGTTTTTTTTTATGTGTAGTTTATGTTTAACAGAAAGCTGAAGTAAGGGAATAAATGGAGAGACAGCACTCGACTTTCCGAGCACTTGATCTTACGACCATACGATTACATATTTGTATTCAACTCAACAGAATGAAGTGTTCAGACGTTAGTGCACTTCAAATAATTTGACTGTACAGACCGCAATGTATGAGAATCTTTTTCTCAGACATGTTAGTCCCACGCACATCAAGATTTATACACTAGTAAGACGGTGATATGTAATGGGCATTCATAATTTGAGATGAATCGAACTCATCATATAGATGATAATGCACTTCGAAGAATTGCGTCTCCAGGCTGTAATGTATACAGCCCAGTACAAAAACTGCAAGTCCTACACATACCAAAATCTATCCAGGTTGTGTGACGGTGACCTATAATATACATACCTAATTTCAACGTATTAGAAAGCACCTGTTAGGTACTAGCAAGTATAAGAATAATTCTTTGCAACCCTGTAAACAAACTATCCGCTGTACTCACACCAAAATCTATGCAAATTATATGACAGTGACCTGTAATATAGGTACTAGACAATTTAAGGTCAGTTGAATGCTCCAATTAGATGCTCTCGCACTTTCATGGATTTCTGGATTTCTGTCTATAGGCCGTAATGTATAAGAAATATTTTTTGTAGCGCTGTAAAATAAATAAATAAATAAATAAAAACGTAATACATACATCAAAATCAATACCGGTTGTGCAATAGTCATCTTTAATATACATACCAAATTTTAGCTCAATCGCATGCACAGTTTAGGAACTACCGTACTAACTCATTAGCACACACACTTACATATATATATATATATATATAATATATATAAAATTCTCCTGTCACAGTGTTAGTCACCTAACTCCTCCGAAACCACTCGACCAATTTTAATGAAATTTTCTATGTATATTCGTTAGGTCTGAGAATAGGTTTTCAACTATGTCTCATACCCCTAAGTAATAAGGGCGGTCCACCCCAAAATGTTTAGCCCCAGAGTGCTATTCATTTCAATCAGGATTTCTGTGTAGACATTAGCGTGTCGAGTCACTTTTCAAATGTGTTTGCCAGATAATGTGGAGATGGGGGGGGGCGTTAATAAAATGTTGAAAGTCGCACAAGGTTTGCAATTTTTGATAATTGATCGCTAAATGTGATGCCAAAACGTGACAATTTATTATAAATATATTTCGCGTATAGTTAGAAAACGCCTGGCGTTATATTGTAAAAGAGTTTTATTAGGCGATTTTAATATAGATTTCTATTCCAAAGAAGTGCTCTGTGGAACAAGAAAGGAAAACACGGAACACTCATGGATTATGATGCTCATTCCAAACAGCATTTAAAATGTCTTTGCGGTATATTGAAATATGCCTACACGAAGAATATGCCTGGCGAAGATTGTAAAACACTTTGAGTAGGCGATTTTAAGATAGATTTCGATTCCAAAGATGTGTTTTATGGTACAGGAGAGCTGATTCCTATTTTAACGCGCCCAATCTCGCCAACCTAAAAAATCCCCGTACTTTGGCGAGCTTTGCAGTCATGGGTCTCTGGGAGTTATGCACAAGTTTCAACGGTACTTGCGTATTATCCCGGCGGTCTACCAAGCCAAGCAATTTTTCACCAAGATAAATGCCGGGCACATGAAATTGTTGATGGTTTGGAATACAATTGTCAACGTATTTAAAATCTACGAAAAAGTAGTTTGGCTGAAGTGACCGCCGGGATGATACGTAAGTACTGTTTCAACGCACCCAAAAGAACTAGGTGATAACTAAAGTAAACAAACTAGCAATAAACGCGCCAGTTAAGGAATTTGAAGACATTTAATTATTAAAACTGCATTAATTGGTAATCCAAAATAAATAAAGATGTAACGGCATGCTGCACTTACATGTTGTTCCAAATCGCCATTTTAATTCTAAATTACGATTTATACATAAATGCAAAAAATCGTCATGGTAACTGCATATGTTTAATCATCGCCTCCTTGGCGAGGGTCGAGGCGTTAAAGTAGGAAACAATATATAAAACGGTGAAGTATAGTTGTGATATACTTGGCGAAGTTTGTAAAATAGTTTTAGTAGGCGATTTTAAGATAGATTTCGATTCCAAAGATGGGTTTTATGAAATAAGAAAGAAAAATACAGCACAGTCATGAATAATGATAACACATTCCAACTGAATGGAATAAGGACGAAAAATAGGGACGACGCATAAGTTATGATACGATTTTAATATATAGCACTATAGTGCGTATTTAAAATCTGAATGTGTTTCAGATTTCCATCCTTTTTTTTTGGGGGGGGGGGGGGCAAAATTTTTTATGGAATGACTTTCAATAAGTCTCAAAGCCAAACTATGTCTGTTTGTGGATTAGATTTGAGCACACCATGTTTTTCACACGGACAGTTATACGTGGCATGCTCTCGAGTGGGCATCCTGTTTGTTTGGGTTATCTAAAGATGGGATAACAAAAAATGTTGTATACTCTATTGCGTTAAGGGATTGATATTATTTTTTAGTCAAATTATTGTAATTAGCGATATATATAAATTTAAAGAATAAATTACAATGAATTAAAAATATAAATGTTGGGTATTGTGTTATTTTTACATTCCAGCATCGCTCACAGCGCTCCATGCCTCTTCCACTCATGTACCACATCTTCACACACTTACAATAAGTTCATTTTTTTCTACTAAAATAATCCTAGGAATAATTTATATGGCAAAACAACGTTTGCCGGGTCAGCTAGTATATATATGTAATGTAAATATAATGTGTAATAAAAAGGTACTTTGTGTTTTACTAGTTTGGGAATTGTTCATGCGGGTACTTTCACTGTACGTTTTGCTTTACTGTCGTACTTGCCACGCGCGTTCTGGAGCTATGTTTTATTTCTTTAGTTAATTACTAGACATCAGGCCGTCGATTCTGAGTTCTTTAGAGTGTACCCGTGACCCCACGCCTTTGTAATCCCGGATGCAGGTCATGTTCATAAATGTATGTAATTCGATTAGAGATAAGAGAGAGGCGGAGTTATGTCCTAACAAACCACGTGGTGTAGTAAGCGTAAATACGCCCGCACCTTGAAAATCGACACACTTCTGCTACTAGAACTGCTTAAGTAGTCCACGAAGACTTTCGTACCCGTCTCTCCTCCCCTCTTCTCACTTTCTCACTCTATATTGTAACTTAAATGTAATGTTCAATAAACCGTTTTACCTGCCTTAACTCTGGAACTTTACTGGAATATCTGACGCCTCAAATAGTCGACAGGATGATAGCCTGTGTGCCAATTAAAAATTTTAAATTGTAAAAAACTAACGCTCAATAGTCCGGGAGACGAGGTTCGGTACGCGATGGAAGTGAAAGTGAAAGTACCCGCTTGAACAATACCCAAACTAGTAAAACCCAAAGTACTTTTTTATACATTACATATATATATATATATATATATATACATCACTTTAAAAATAGCATAAATGAGTTCAGAGGACCACAAAACGTATAAATACAAAAAAATATCAACGATCGAATAAGTCGAATATTTTCATGATTGCTTTTACTTTCCTTTCGGAAAGTAGAATATGTGCTAACATGCCCATATGTGCTAACATGCACGTTGTTGGCACATATATTGTGAAAATAATTAAATGGAACTCAAATAAGACACGCATTTAAAAGAAATCAATTCTATTTTTAGCAGTAAGTTTAATTACCTGTTTCCGCACAATGTAAGCTTTAAATTATGCAGTTATAAATATAATGAATGAAACATTTTCTTTGAGTGCGGCTTCTGTCCTATTTGAAATCATTATCAGAGTTGCAGTTATCACCTGATTCAAAATCGAGTGTTTCCGTTCTGCAATGAGTTATGAGACCAAGTTCTGAAACACTTGTTCGCTGTGTTTGCTGTAATTGATGTTTATTGGCTTGCATGCCTGTCGCAGAGCACTCTTACTAGTCCTTCTACTAGATTTTTTACTGCTCCTAATTAAAGATAGAAATGGGCCTGAAAAAAGTGATCGTGGAAAACATTTTAAAATGTGAGATGATCTTTTTATCTAACATTTTCTATTTGAAATCTAAACACCTACTAACAGAATTTGCTGGCTAATTCACACGCACTGGATAATATACAAAACGGGATAAAAGAACATAAAACGTTCTGAAACAATGTAACAGGATTATATGGCACACCGAAGTAACTTGCCTTGTATTCAGCGTCCCTACAAGCCCCAATATAGTTTTTCACAAAATGTGAGACGTAACCTTCTAAACATAAACGATCCAATAATTCACGTATGAAGTAGCTAGAGCTAATTATGCTGTATGAAAAACTACGCAAGTTAAATCGTAATTAGTAATGTGAGTTTAGAAATTTGGAAAATAATGAAGATGTGAAAAATTGCTTGCCAGTGGAAAAGAAACGTTGTACATATCCACTGAACGATGGTAGTGCTACAAAACTACCAAGATTTTCTGTGACTAATTTTTAAATCCATTTGTAAACAGGTGAATTATGAGGCATGCACCTACTCACCCATGCAGCCATCTATTAATACTTTTAAATACTTTATACTACTAATTTACTTTTAAATCGATTTTTCGTTCAGAAACATACAACATTAAAGATTAATTTGGTTTATTATGTATCTACGTAAAATATATATTTAGTACTAATTGTATTAACTATTTTTTACAAATCTAAATAGTATTTATGCGCAGTTTATGTTTTCTTAAGCAAATAGTGTAATGAGTCTAATTTTATGTATAGTTTTGGTAAACATGAGTGAATATCAAGGTATCTATCTAGTCTTATATAATAAAATCCGAGAGTAAACATTGTATGTAGCTATGTAGGTAGGTAGGTGGGTAGGTTTGTGACCACCGATCTTCTTGCGCGCGCCTCTCGATCGCATTGCGCCGAGACGGTTATTCGCAGACCTACCGAATTTTGCATACGGCTTCACTAAGGCAGATCCTAACACGTCTCGGAACGAGTTTTTCGAAATTCGAATTACAAAATGTTTTATTTTATGTTTTGGCCGATTTTTAGCGATTTTTCTTGCATAATACGTAATAACGCCGGTCATTGCGCTCGCAGTAAAACGATGTTTGCATCATCGGATAGAGAAAAAAATATTCTTTCGAAAACAGTTTGTTTTGACTATGTAACATATTTTGCCGATTTTCGGGAATTTTTAAAAATAATTTCTCTTTCGACGATGTTTGCGTAAAATAATTTTAAAACTGTTGCATCTTTAATTCTATCTGTCATAACTTTTTTACATTTCGGCAAAAGACGGAGCATACAATTCGCCCACTTTTAAAAGAAGAACGGAGGAAAAATATAAATTAGGAGATTTTTTACGAATTTTAAGAAGGATTTTGAATTCAATTGCAGCTGCTTGAAGATTTCGTTTGATATTAAGCTTTCAAATATAGCCGTCATGGCAACTAAAACTGAATAGCTGCCAGTTGAAAAAAAAATAAATTTCCTTTAAAATAACTGAATTTTCGCATGCGAAGTCTACGTCATTTTGATGTAACGAGTTTAAAACCCCTTTCGAAACTAAATCAGAATAATGGAGACACAAGCAAAACATGCGGCACATACGAAATATTTCCATGTTTTATATTACGTTGCCAGAAACAGAATTTAATGCTGTTTTTTCAACAATGAATTACCCAGCATTTTTGATTGAGTTTTTAAACGGGACACGTTTTCAAAACGCATGAAATATTTTGCGGCGCTAAACACGTCAATCTGACATAAAAATATATGGAGAGCTGTTTCAATCGCAACGATAAAGTAAAACGATTATTGTTTTTGCTAATGCGTAAATTGCAAAGAATCGCCAAACAATAAGACTACATTCGTAGCAAATATCTAAACCGTTTCTTTAAATTAAGCATTAAAGATGGAAAAACGAAAATATATTTGGCATCAGTAAAAGATAGTATAAGTAATAATTAGTAGATATGCTAGGGCAATATTGAACAAAGCACAATATACTGCATTAATAAAACCTTCGTGAAACTATTCGTTTCTATTCGTTTTTCAACAGCCGTCTTATGTCACAGCTATAACTAAACATTAAATAATTTTAAGTCGCGTTAATATATCCCGCGGTAGCTTCAACAGAAAAGACTGTACCTGATCTTTTTTTTTTTTTTTTTTTTTTTTTCTTGGAGATTTTGTTTGGTCACAAGTAGTTATGGTCACATTTTAGGAAAATGTGCTCTTCTTGCCTTGCGAAGAGCGGGTACACAAACATTAATTATAAAATGAAACGGTTCTTCACATCATGTAGTATCTAAGGTATTAATGGTATAACTTAAATCTAAAAAAGAGTATGATGTAAAAATAGGACATTTTGAAAGTTAGAAATTTTCAGGAACCGTCAAGCATTTCTTTTTCTGATCGCGAATGACAAGGACATAGATTTTTGTGCCATAAAATCACAATGGTCACAGATCAGTACTTATGCTAACTTTACGAATAACTAGTGAGCAACTTTACGCCAAGAGTCAAATCATTTTGCTTATTTTTAGATTCCGCATTACAGGAATCAATTCGAATTATACATGTAAGAAAAAGTTTCGTTCCCTACCGTGCGGAGAACGGGTACGCAGCTAGTATTCTTTTGTATCTGTTGAAATCTAATAACGCTATTTTAAAAATTGATTTTTTCTTGTTTAAAATAATTTTAAGATATAAAAGCAATTCTAAGTTATACAATTATCTTTTTATCGCAATTTGTAATCATTCATAAATTTTTAATCACTGATGAACAATTCTTTGAATTGAAACTATTTTGTTCATCTTCTATTAAGAAAGAAAGATAAAAATACCAAACGCATCGATTATAAAATACTTTCCAACATACCAGCGCACATACACTCTAAACAGATAGCCCTTGCGTAACTTTGCTTTAATACAACACAGCACACTAAATCGGTAGATAAAAGCGCCAGTAACGAGTTTTCAAAATTCCCTTTGAAATCAACGTACCTTAATACTACCGCATTAGGTACTTTTTCATTTCTCGCTAAATAATGAAAATGCCACCAAACTGGGTTCATTCTTCGAAACATTTTCCTCATTCCATATTTGGCAATTTATCGCAATTTTGCCAATATTGGCGACTTTTGGCGCACATCTTGAGGGAAGCAGACGACCGTTGTCAGATCACTAGCAGTTGTCAGATCATAGCGTAGAGTAGCATTACGCTTTAAATCGCATATAGGCCACCTCCGTTTCGCGGACCGGATCCGACCCTCCCCGGCTTTTGATCAGGCCTGCGGAATATATCAAAACCCGTATAAATCATTCAAAATCCTATATAAATCCCAATTATTCGAGCCGTGACTTCACTAACATCCTGAAGTTAGGCCCATGACTTCGCTAACATCCTAAGAGGGTTGCCCATGCCATGAGAGAATGTTCCCCATACCTGCTTTAAACGTATGTCTGTGTCTATCTTGCTATTCACCGTAATGTATTGGAATTATTTTGAGTGCTCGTGTAGAAAATCAATAAATGACAGAGATTCTATTTCCAACGAAGGACTTCGTTTTGTAATTTTTAATAATATATATCAATTTTGTTTCTTTCAAAATAGCCGAATAGCTCTAAAATACGCTTTCAGGTATGACCGCCCATAGAGCGTAATGTATTGGAATTCTTTTCAGTACTCTTGTCAGAAATTTATAAACGCCACATATGCCATTTTCAATATGTAAATTTCGTAGTAATCGTTGCATATTTATGAGAAAACGGACTGACAGACTGATAAACCGATATGTTCACTTTTCAACCTTGTTGGAGAGAAAGTGTTAAAAATATAAATATTCCTCTAATACAACTTAACGGTAGCGCAGGAATACGGAGAGCTAGAAATTTATGCTTTTAAGGATTAGCAGTCTAAAAATAGTGCTCGACATGCTAAAAGATCAAAGTTTGCAATTTTGTTGCATGTAAATCTGCTAATGCAGACAGACACACAGACTGAAATCATAAACCCTTTTCAACCTTGTTGGAAAGTGTTAAAAGGCATTCTAGAGTGCTGATAATGTGAAAAATGTTCTGATTTTTTTATATCCCTTTTTACCCCTTGGAGGCGCAACCCTTTCCCAATGCTGAAAAAAGGGCAGCCGTTGCCATCGCTCGACTTAACTACCAGCAAGATGGCGGATGCTCGAAACGTTCATCGCGTGCCACATACCTAGAGACCCTTTTTTTGACGACAGCTGGCTGTGAACTACCAGCAAGATGGCGGACGGTCGAAACGTTCATCGCGTGCCACAGACCTAGAGACGTGCGGATAGGGGCAGATGGAATCCCAATACAAGAACTTAGACTTTTCTACCTTCCAGTTTGACAGGGGAAAATACGAGCGCGCGCAGGGAGAAATGTATTAGAAGATGGGTTCGTGGGGAAAAGGACTTCCAGGTTTTTAAGCAAGCGCGTTACATGGCTATTTATTAATCCTGCGATCTATTCTCGTTTTTTTTTTCTTTTTGTAATTGAAATGAACAATTGCTATTACAAATGTATTTATTATATATTATGTGTGTATACTTAGACCTTTTTAAGCATGGGCAATTAATTGTGCAGTCTGTTCTCGATTTTTCTTTTTTTTTTTTTTTTTTTTTTGAAGGGGGGAAGGGTAATTGAAATTAATAATTGTTACAAATATATTTATTATATATTTATAATAAATACATATATGATATATATGTGTGCATATATGTATTTACTCACATATAAAGTAATGTATTGTCCATAATGTATTTATTATTTATATATATATGAATATATCATTGGCGTAGCTACAGTGGGTGTTAACCCCCCCCCCCCCGATAAGGAATTTTTTTTGTCATACAAAACATATTTTCTTCACACTCACACAACACACACACACACACACACACATATATATACACATACACATATACATGAATCGTTGTAGTCGTAACCCCCCCCCCCCCCTCTATGAAAAATTTCTCCCTACGCCACTGGAATGAATACTTTTTAATTTACTATATACAATAACTTAGACTTAATAATGATTAGAGGTCAGAATTTTAACTAATATTGCAATGGCCACTATATTAAAAAGGATGTCAATAAATAAAAAGAAATAAATGAGATTGCAAACGACTTCCTAAAAAAAGTTCATACATTTTTTTTTTTCATTTTTAAAATAAGGGTTACGCTTTTCAACATACGTCTCTAACCAGTCTCTTAAAAGAAGTTAGTGTATCCTTCCCCTTCTGTGTCAATCGTTGCATTGCCTTTGGGCAATCGGGAAACAACGACGATCAGGGTTGAGAAATTCAAAATACTATTACCATAATCTTAGAAAACTTGACGCCAGAATTATTTAAACTACCGTTGTAATTTCATATATTGAGTCTTTCACACAGCATCAAGATATTGAGTTTTTGGTACTGCTGAGACGCAACGTGTGCGTTTGGGCCATCGGGGAGCAACGACGATCAGGGATGGAGAATCGCAGCCACCATTTCTATTCGATAAGAGGTAGCAGTAGAAACAAAGGCAATAAATTATATTTTCATTTTGCCATTAGAGTGTAATCTATGAGAGCTATTTTGTTTGCTCCTGTTAAAGTGCTTTAAATACTACACTCGCTACATTCCTGGCAGACTATATTTTTACGAACGCCATTTACTGCACAAACTCCAAAAACTAGTTATTGCTCGTGAATTTTTTCGTAAACAAGATGATTGCCTAACCTTGCTTGCGTTAACAAGATTCAGCAGTATAGGCACCCTATAAAAAATACTGGTCCTAGGATACAGGCACGTATCCAAAAAAAAAAAAACTTCGGGGGAGGGGAAATCCGAAAATTTCGGGGGGGGGGGGGGTCCAAACAGTATAAATGGCAGAATTTCACACAAAAATACTATATCATTACCATTTTAGTAACAAAATTCCAATTTTCGAGGGGATCTGGACCCCCTTAATCTCCCCCCTAAATACGTCCTTGCTAGGATACGCCCAAATATTTTCTGTCTTATGACTGGTTGCATTAAACAATTTATTTATAATGAAGCGGGTGCTGGAGACAGGTGAATGAGAGGGACTGTTGCACATGATCCCGTGGACATCGAAAGTCTGTGCTTAGTAAATTGAATAATTTCGAGTTTTATAAAACGAAAAATAAATAAATAAAAATAAACCAACTTTAATTCTAGTAAAAAGTAAATTTCCTTCTACCTCAAAATAAGTCTTATAGTCTTCCAAATAAAAGTAAAATCACACCGAAGTACTGAGCGAATTATACCTTCATCCATGGGCGCCGGCAGAATATTTCCCGGGGGGGGCGAAGACTACTTCAACGCATGGTTACTTTGTTGGAAAGAGCAAAAAAGCAAGGGAAAACACTGCATACAAAAATCCAGGGAGGCATTGCCCCCCCTTGCCCTATGCTGCCGGCGCCCATGCCTTCATCTCAGATGTTGGAACTATCTTATCTTATTTACCTATCCTATTGTATCTTATTATTATCGTATATGTTCTTCTTATCGAACTAAAACGTCAATGGTTACGATTCCCCTTCCCTGATCGTCGTTGCTCCCCGACACCCCAAACGCACACGTTGGGTCTCAGCTGTACCAAAGACCTAATTATGTTAATTATGTTGATGCTGCATGAAAGACTTAATATATGCAATTACAACAGTAGTTTAAATAATTCTGGCGTCAAGTTCTCTAAGATTATGGTAATATTCTGAATTCCTCAACCCTGATAGTCGTTGCTTCCCGATTGCCCAAATGCAAAGATTGACACAGGAGGAGAAGGGTACACTAACTTTAAGAGACTCGTTAGAGACGTATGTTGAAAAGCGTAACTATTATTTTAAAAATGAAAAAAAAAAAATGTAAACTTTTTTAGGAAGTGTTTTGTAATCTGATTTATTTCTTTTTAATTATTGACATCCTTTTTAATAAAGTTAGTGGCCATTGCAATATTAGTTAAAATAATTGTGACCTCAAGTCATTATTAAGTATTGTACTTATTATTAAGTATAAGTAGGTAACAAATTATTTATATATTCCAGTGGCGTAGACAGAAATTTTTCTGGGGGGGGGGGGAGTGGTTACGACTACTGCAATTCGTGTATCGTAATGAGCTGTATACATATGTTGCGTATACGTGAAGAAAATGCATTTTGTATGACAAAAAATTCGTCATGGGGGGTTATAACCCCTCTACCCAGTATCCATGCCACTGATATTTTCCTATATATAATTAATAAATGCATTACTTTATAGTAACAATCGTTCAGACACATATATATGTATTTATAAATGTATAATAAATCCATATGTAACTATTATTAATTTCTCTTCGGAGCAATCGAGACGACAGCCTCCTGGTTAAGGGTCTCAATTAACAAAAATCTCAAATCAAATAAAATTATTAATTTCAATTACCAAAAGACAAGAAAAAAAAAGAGAGAACAAACTGCACAATTAATTGGCCATGTAACCGATGCTTAAAAACTTCTAAGTGTACAACTGTGCATACATAATATATAATAAATACATTTGTGGCAATTTTTTATTTCAACTACCAAAAGAAAAAAAAAAGGGGGAAAAAAGAAAGAAAGCAGACCGCACGATTAATAAATTAGCGCGATCCTTGCTTAAAAACGTCGAAGTACTTTTCCCCACGAATCCATCTTCTAATGCATTTCTCCCTGCGCGCGCGCGTGTTTTCCCCTATCAAACTTGTGGGTAGAAAAGTCTAAGTTTTTCTGTTAGGATTCCATCTGCCCCTATCCGCACGTGACCTAGAGACCCTTTTTTGACACAGCTGGGTGTGCAATTTTTTACGGTCAATGACGTGCTAATAAGTAAAGGCTTTCTCGTAGAGCTATGTCACCCGCAACTATTTTTATAGAAACCAAATCTATTCTTCGTGACTGGCAACAGTCAAAACGACAGAGTTTAGTGTTCCCAGAGCGGAAACATTGCGTGTTAAAGGGTTAAGACTTTCAAACAAGGTTGAAAAGTGTTTATGATTTCGATTTGTCAGTCTGTGTTTATCTGTCCGTCCGTCCGTCCGTTCGTTCTAAATGCCGTAAATATGCATCTATTTCTACGAAATTTATATATGCTATTCCTATGTACTGTACCATGTACCCTATTGAAAATGGTGTATGTTACTTTTGTAGTTTTTTTTTTTTTTTTTTACACCAAAGCACCCAAAAAATTTCCACTGCATTACGCTGTGTGGGTAATCATTCCTGAAAGCGTATTTTAGAGATATTACACTATTTCAAACGAAACAAAATTGATAAATATTGTTAATGACTACAAGATAAAGCTCTCCATCGAAACCTGTGTCAGATTGTCTGTGGATCAGGACCGATTGACTACATTAGAGTCGTAGGCCTATAGGGGGAATGCCCCCCGTGGGAGACTTTTTAAAGGATCCTATCCCCAATTATAGTTTTTCTACAGGGGCATTCAAAAGAACTAAAATGCACGTCAAAGGCGGATTATAGACATTCACCCATTTTAAGCACAATTTAAGCAAGGGTATTTCATAATACCATCCTAATTAGTCGAAGGTTCGTGTGCCTCCCTCATAATTTGCGTCAAATGTCACAGAGCCCTACAGAGGGAATTTTTGAGAATAAATGGCCAAGTATGGTGCGAAAAATATTTCCAAAAAGGAACCCAGCGTGATGATATTTTTATTATTTGACAAGAAATTAAGAAATCTCTAATGTGACAACATTATAAGTATTGTGATTTCAACGGGAATGTC
>JAWZYV010002314.1:0-16588 GCA_038373885.1 Cheiracanthium punctorium | reverse complement strand
AAATACATTTCTAAATTTATTTTTTTTAACCAAGTTTTAATTTTAAGTAAATAATTAATTTTACAACAAATTTTTTTTAATCAAATGTTTTTAATTTATCAAGAAAAAAAAATTTAATCAAGTGTTTTTAATTTTTTGTATATCCTATTTTTGTTAAGTAGACGTTTAACACTAAAGTAGGATTTAGGATACCCATATATTTTCTACAAATTTCTTCTACTGTTAGGCAAGTGAGAAAATTATACCATAGAAAGATTTTACAAATAATGATATAATCTTCTATTGCGAGAAAACCACTTTAACCATATATCCCCCAAAACTCAAGTTTTTGTATACGAAATGCATGAATACGCGTTAGATCCCCTTAGAAAGTCTTCCTACCAAGGCACCCCTCATCCTAGGCAGATACCCCCGCGTGCAGGTTTGCCTTAAAGCACAAACAAACAAAGTATTTATCTAAACATTTTTTCTTACCAACACATTTTTGATAAATTTTAGGCAGCGATTATACTAGTTTATATTTTCTATAGATCAATTAGAGAAAAAATTGCATTTTTAGTAATCCTACAAAACATTTTTACTGTATATCACAAGTAGAGTAACTTGATTCATAGAATTTCAATACGATACGAGTTAGATTGTTTATGTGCAAAACTAATTTCAGTTTGACTATGAAAGCATAATTTTATACATGCATTAATATTTTTAGAGGTATGCACTTAGCATATTTTATAGAAAGGTGAGCATAACTAGCACAAACTTTTAGACTAGATAGTACTATTGTTAGAAAGTTGAACTATTGGAAATAAAAATTGAAGATCCGTTTTAGCACAGTTTTATACTGCATGTACATAAATATCTTTCAATACTTAGATAGTTTAAATCACAAATCATTACTTAAACTAAAAAATACAAGGTTTTTACTTACGTGAAGGGACATCATGCTAAATCTTCGAGTCTCTGGACAAAGTACCAACATCTATACGGCTAGCAAGACCGGAACATAGAGTAATGATTTAAAATACATTATCCCTAATTCCCGGTCCAACTAGCACATTTTCATTAATTTTTGTCTTCATGTGCTGAAATAGGTATATTATTTTGACACTAAAAACAAAACACATTTGAAGATATTAAACGCTTTAAAAGTAATTTTTTTTTCTTATAACAATTTACCAGATTCACAATACTATTTTATGTAGGATAAAATTAGTTAGCAAGCGAAAATTTAATCTTAATTAGAATTTACTGAAATACCATGCATGCCTTATTTTCTATTAGGAGAAAGCCCTCAAACACCAGTTTTTGTATACAAACTGCATAAAGTACTTCTACCGATAATGCTATTAATATTAATTACACTGGATTACCAACTTAAAATTTCGCAAAACACCAAAATACAGAAAAACATACATTAACAATAACAAAAAAAATCACACTTAAAAGTACAACACATCAAAAGTGCAACTATAAGAACCACATAATTATTTTCAATTAGAATTACGGTATCAACTTATATGTAAGTAAAATAATAGAAAATATTACACTTACCCTGTACTTGTACACGCGAGAGGCGAAAATAATAATAATAAAAATACTCACATAATAAGCAAATATATCCACAGCATAAGTAGAGCACATGCATGTGATATCCTTAGTACAGCTGATAAGAAAGTGCCTTGAGGCTCTACAGAGCCGGCTAAATAACAGTAGGCCAGTTTGCCGATAAGATAAAACCAGGGAGGGTGCTAGGGGAATACCGAATTGTGGGGACACGTGTTTCATTCTGCATTCAAAAATGGGGACTTATGGATTAAGATCATGTTAGATTAAAGCCATTTCAATAAAAATCTATCCTTTTTGTAAACATGGGCATTATATCCTAAATTAAAATATCAAAGTTAAGCTACAACGATTAATATATTTTACGTAGTTTAGGAAACTAATGAATCATTAAATTAATTTCTGTAAAACAATTAGCAAAGATCATTGTACTAAAGCAAATTTTTTTTGTTAAGTTTTGATAAATAACAGTAATAAATTATAGGCATTGCTGATGAATGAGTATTCACGTATAAAATAGGTATTAAAATTATTGTTTAAAACAATTTTTAGAATAATAAACTAAAAATTTTATTTAATAAAGTCATAAACTAAAATTATTAATTAAAACTTGTTAATAAATTAAACATATCAAATTTTTTACACTCAATTTTTTATATACTTAAATTTTACATAGACATCCTTTTAATAAATTCATAAACAAACTTATTGTTTAAAACAATTTTTAAAATTTTTATTTAATAAAGTCATAAACTAAAATTATTAATGAAAACTTGTTAATAAATTAAACATAAAAATTTTTACACTCAGTTTTTTTATAGACTTAAATTTTACAAAGATATCCTTTTAATAAATTCATAAACTAAAACAATTTTTACAATAATAAACTAAAATTTTTTTAATAAAGTCATAAACTGAAATTATTAATGAAAACCTGTTAATAAACTAAACTGATTACTCTAAAAGATAGCTAATCACAACATATATCAGAAAAAAAATAAGCAATTATAATACCTGAAAAATACCGGACAATCTTCTTGTTGCATGCAGACAAAACATCGGTCTGCTCGGCTAAAGAATTCTTAGGTATCCGTTGCAGGAGAACTTACCTACGCCCAACCTACAAACTCTACAAATTTAACGGCAACTGGTTTTCTCTTATCAGGTATCACAGATCAGATAAGAGATAAGGAAGTGACATGCGCAGAAGACACGTGATAGTGACGTGTGCAAATCTGTGTTGATTGAATATCCGGTAGGTTCGTTGGCAGGATGTGCTATTTACATTGAGTGGCAACTCTCTGTAACAGGCTAAGACAAATTAGATGATGCAATATCTACAGGGTTGAGGAAGGTAGAGGGCGCTTGGGAAATCACGTGATTTTTTAAAGAACCAGTAAAGACATTTTAGTTAGATAAAGTGGTCAGGTGTGTGTTGCGAGACTCCCTTTACACTGTGTGCGCCTATACTTAAGACGCGTGTTTTAATTGATTTTTCGCCGAGTTTCAAAAATATCTTTGCTTGAATCGATCGAAAATAACTTTAACATTGAATACACTCCCGAGTTTTATACTCAAAGTGATGCTGATGTGTTGCTGCAAGAAATAATACAATTGCCTTTAGATGTAAAGCCCCTGCAAAGTATTGAAAAGGAAATTTCCTCCGAGTTTTGTACTGAAAGTGATGTTGATGTGCTACAGCAAGAATTGTTTCAGTTACCCCTGCAAAGTAGTGAAAAGAAAATTTCCTCTACCCGTAAAGTAATTACTTTTGCTGATGAAGGAATCAATTACAGTTTACGTGGAGCAACAGTCACTGTTTACTCTTGGATACCCATTTTGCAAAAAATACGTGAAGATCTACAGAAAGTGACAAATTATGAATTTAATATGGTACAAGTGAACTTTGGCTCTGAAGAACAACCTAAAATTGAAGACGGTAACTACGTAGATTTTAATCTAGACCTATCATCAGGTGTATGCATTCTAAGTTTTGGATCTAAACGAACTTTGGATTTTAAACCAGCGAACTGTGAAACCACTACCATTAAATTAGAACATGGTTCAATGTGTAAGATATATCCCCCAACCAACAAACTTTTAACGCATGGTATTCCTTCTGAACCTTATGTGACAGACCCGCACATTAACCTAACATTTGCCAAAATGTACATTTATGAACCTTCCCCGAAAAGGGTAAAGTTGGACGATTGGACGGACGATCTTTACCATAGCTTATATGCTTCTGTAAATAGTACATGGCGCTTGGAAAGACTTATCTACGTTTCACTTCACGATGAAAGAACTGACTTGAAGATTTATATTAGACAATTTATACAGAATGCCCAATTAGACTATATACCAACCGGTCAGGGAGTCGTGATGAACCCTTCCACATGGATCGAATTTATTGTAAAACTATTAGATTTTAATATAGGTCATAGCAATAGCTCTTTTATTTGTAATAATCAATTATCTGTATTTAATGATGATGGAAAATGCATCTTACAACAAATTTACAAAACCGCAGATTCATTCACGTTAAATCCAATTTCCTTAACACTTTTAAATGATCAAGTAAAAAAACTTTGCGAAATGAGAAATGAAATATTGGAATGCATTTTAAAAACGCTATATACGACGACCCTGCCTCATTTAATTTTAAAATTAAAGCCGCAAAAATGTAACCGCGAACCCCATTGTAATTACGATGAAGCTAAACAACAATTAATGGATATAGTACATCAGGAAATTTTTAAAAACATAGGCCGGGTTCAAGATCATTCTTCGCATAGGATACATGCCTGTTCGAATAGATCACATATTGATGAGCGAGAGGGTCTTATAAGTAGTAAAGCATGGTTTACGGTTGACATGCCGTATATTGCAAGAGAGATATGCGAGAAAAAAATGCACTTGTCATTATGACGGAGAATTTTTTTCAAACATTTTCATTGAAGACTATATGAAGTATCTTCAAAATGAGCTATTTAATTCATTTTTTCAACCGTTTTCAGATTTTGCGAATTCCAAGGATGACAAAACATGTGTAATTATGTGATGTTATTGGTGTATAACTAGTATTGCGATTGTAAAAAATATATTAAAACCATTGTGATTATGTAGAAAAAGTTTGCTTGCTTCTACAACAGTAAGATTTTACTGATTTGTGCATGATTAATTGTGGATTACACTTTGAAAAGTTATTATTTTCTTAATTGTGTAAATAGTTTGTGTAATTTAAAATATGTTTTTGTAAATAAATAAGTTTAAACATGAAAACTTTTCTGTGTTTTCTTTATGTGTATGTGCGTGTTGATTACTTGCAAAATAAAAATCTATTAAATAAAAAGTGATAAAGTTAGCATACTTGGTCACGATTTAAGATTCTCGTTTTATACTTATCTTTTATACACTACAAGGTAGAAAGTTAGAAATTTAACAAAATTTATTGAAGAATGTACTGGCATATTTTTATAATTTTTATTAAGTAATGGGCTTGAATATTTTTATGAGAAATATCAACTAAGTGCACATGTTACACATTTTACTGATTGAGATGGTTATGCTTACAAATTTTAAATAAATATGCTCTTACTTTTATACATGTTACTTGTTCAAACTAAGTATACTTTTGATTTGTATACGTTTATGAGTTCTCATAAGTTATGAAATTATTTCTCGAAAGGAACTTAGCTATTAGAACTTTGTAAATTTCGTAGAAGTAGTATGCTTAACATGTTTTTGATAAAATAGATTTAAATGTGGTACAGAAATGATCAGCTATTTTAGCATAGATGTATAAACTTATCTTTATGTAAACCTTAACTAAATAAAAGTAATATAATTTATGTCTGTACAAAGTGAGGGACTTAGGCTATTTTTCAGAATTATCAAGTAAAGGGTTTTACAAAATACTTAGTAAACTGCATTAATAGATTGTAAGGTGTAATTTTTTCTTTTAGAAGTTTTGCACATTGGTATATTTTATGTTCTGATAAGTCGTTGAATATGTTCTTGAAATAAACTAACATATCTGTACTTTGAAAATTTTATAGAAGTGACGAACTTTGGTATTTTTAGAATGTTACGAACTTGATACATTTTTTCTGAAGTGCTAGATATGTGAAATTGTCTTTTTAGAAACATTGAATTATTCATATTAGTGCATTTCAGTTACTCTTTCAAGATAACGGACTTAGAATTTTTTACAAATAGCAAGCTAGTAACTTGCTAAACATGCTTCTTGCAAATATTTTTAAATACCGTTCTTAAAAATTATCAAAGTTGTAACTACTAAAAGAAATAAACAAATTAAAATATAATAAATTAAGTAGACACTGTGATTTTTAAGAACGGTATTTAAAAATATTTGCAAGAAGCATGTTTAGCAAGTTACTAGCTTGCTATTTGTAAAAAATTCTAAGTCCGTTATCTTGAAAGAGTAACTGAAATGCACTAATATGAATAATTCAATGTTTCTAAAAAGACAATTTCACATATCTAGCACTTCAGAAAAAATGTATCAAGTTCGTAACATTCTAAAAATACCAAAGTTCGTCACTTCTATAAAATTTTCAAAGTACAGATATGTTAGTTTATTTCAAGAACATATTCAACGACTTATCAGAACATAAAATATACCAATGTGCAAAACTTCTAAAAGAAAAAATTACACCTTACAATCTATTAATGCAGTTTACTAAGTATTTTGTAAAACCCTTTACTTGATAATTCTGAAAAATAGCCTAAGTCCCTCACTTTGTACAGACATGTCACAAAAATAAATCTTGTGACAAAGCCAGAACTACGCCAGAACTGTTTACCAACAAAGAAAGGACCAAAGCAAAGCAAGCGCCGATACACAAGTTAGTAAAACCCCGCACCAACCTCCAAAGCAGCCGGTCCCAGAACCAGTTTTGCTTCGCAGCCGGAATGACAACAGCAAAGCAACTTCTCTCCGGTTTGCCGTGTTAGCAGCGAGGATTATTTTTGATTTTTGTTTCTGGCAACAACGAACTGAGCGGGAAAAACATTTTCCCGGTGGAATCAGTTCACGTAATTTTTTTGGGTTTGGTGTGTGTGTGTGTCTGCGTTCTCGACGGTGAAGCCTAAAATTTGAAGTTTTGCTTGTGAAAAATGAAGTTCATATTTTTAAAATTTGTGTCTAAACGCAGCAGTATATGAATTTGAGAAAGAGAACTTTTTACCCTGTGTGTTACCATGAGATAAAGAAAATGTATTTGTGAAGAAAATTGTGTGATCCACGTGCGTTTATTATTTGAAAGCTTCTGATGGAGTTCATCTTTTTTAATCCAGCACAACCGTTTAAATTTCTGTTTGAATAAGTGCTGACTGTATTCTTGGTAATTCAGATTAGTGAAATATGTGTTTTACAAGTGTTTGTGAAAATATCATGAAGAAAAAAATGTGTTTTTTTCCACGTGACAACACTTCAAGGTGGTCACATGTGAATGTAATATCCCTGCCAAAGATGCCTCATCCTTCTCCTGTGTAGCAGGTAGTAAAACTCAAAAAATTATGATTTGATAAATTTTGTTCAATAGTGAAGGTGTGTAAGATACTTAAGAATTGTGTAGTTTCAAATAGATAGTATTGTGTAACTTAGAAATTTGATATGCATATCTCCTTGTAATGTTTTATTGAATATGTTTTTTAAAAATAAACTTAATCAAGTTAACTTTAAATCGCATTCTTTCTGAGTAATCTAATTAATAATATTTGCATAACTTGAGATGAATTACTGGTGTTAAACGCAATGTACTGTCAGGTAAGATTAAAATATTTTCAATTGAATAATTTTAAATTAATTTATTGTCGATTTAAAATTTCATACAACATTCCAATAATTTTTATTACAAGACATAAATTATATTACTTTTATTTAGTTAAGGTTTACATAAAGATAAGTTTATACATCTATGCTAAAATAGCTGATCATTTCTGTACCACATTTAAATCTATTTTATCAGAAGGTAGAAAGAAGTACAAGAAAATAAAAAATAAGAAAAAAAAACAAAAAAGAAAAGGAAAAAGAGGCGAACGAAAAAACATTAAAAAAAAAGAAAAAAAATGGAAGAAAAAAAAAAAAATGAAAATTAAAAAACATAAAAAAGAAAAAATAAAAAATAAGTAACAAAAGAAAATAAAAATAAAGGACAAAGTCACCGCACCCCCCCCCCCCCCCCACCTTGCCCACCCCAGCCCTGAGCCGCCCCCCACCCCCCCGGCCTCCCCCCCCCCCTCCGATCCGCCCCCCCCCCCCCACCCCCCGCAACTAGCGTCGGCCAGTTCCCCCCCACCCCCCCCCCACCACCCCCCCCCGCCACCCGCCCCCCCTCTATCCGCTCCCCCCCACCCCCCGACTCGCCTCGTTTCCCCCACCCCGCCCGGCGAGCCGGGGTGGGCGGCGCGGGTCGGGTGAGGGGGGTCACAGGCGCGGCGGGGGGGGGGGCCACCCTCAGACCTTCACTTTCCCGCTTAACCCTCATACCGCTCCCATAGTATCGGACTTCCCCCCCCCCCCACCACCCCCCCGCCCCCCTACCCACCCACCCCCCCTTCGCCCCCCCCCCCCCCCCCACCTCTACCCTTACCCCCTACCACCCCCCCCTCCCTCCATCCTCCCCTCCACCCACACCACGCCACTCCTCACCCACCCCCCCCCCCCCCCCACCCCCCCCCCACCCCCCCCCCTCCTCCACACCCTCCCCCCCCCCCCCCCCCCCCACCCGCCCCCCCCCCCCTCCCCCCCCCCTCCCCCCCCACCCCCCCCCCCCCCCGCCCCCCTTTCCGACCCCCGACCACCCTTCCCCCCAACCCCACTCCCCCTCCCCGCCCCGCCCACACTCCCCCCCCGCCCCCCCCTCCCCATCCCCATCCCCCGTACCACCTTCCCTACCCCCCCTCCCCCCTCGACCCCACCCCCCCGCTAAACCTCCCACCTCACCCCAAACCCCACCACCCATCACCTCCCACCCCAACCCACTTTAACCCCCCTAACCACTCCCCCCAATACCATCTGAGCCCTCCTCCCCGACACCACCGTGTATCCTACGTAAAAAGCCCAAGGACCCTAGTCGACCCCTACCGCTCTCATACAAACCCCAAATACCTCCTCCCCAACAGCCTCTAAAAAAGTTGTAACCTGATGTCACTTAGTTGATATATCACTAAAAAATCTTCACAGCCCAGTAACTTACTCCAAATTAACATAATATGCCCTTCCCTGCCTCCCTCAAAATTGTCTACACTTTCAATCTTATCTACCTTAGTAGTGCCTACTAAAAGTGTATATGCTATAACAAAACGAGAGATCTTAAATCGCTGACCAAGTATAGCCTAACTTTATCACTTATTCTATTATTTAATAGAATTTTTTACTTATGCCAGTCAATCAACAGCGCTACAAATTACAACATCAAAGAAAACACTAGAAAAAGAAACTTTTTACATGTTTGTAAACTTATTTATTATACAAAAACATATTTTTAAATATATACTACACACACCTATTTACTACAATTAAAGAAAATTAATAACATTTTCAAAAGTGTAATCACCACACTTAATCCATGCCACAAATCAGCTAAAATCTTATCTGTCATATGCCTTGTAGAAGCAAGCACTTACTGTTGTAGAAGCAAGCAAACTTTTTCTACATAATCACAATGGTTTTAAATATATTTTTTACAATCGCAATACTAGTTATACACCAATAACATCACATAATTACACATGTTTTGTCATCCTTGGAATTCGCAAAATCTGAAAACGGTTGAAAAAATGAATTAAATAGCTCATTTTGAAGATACTTCATATAGTCTTCAATGAAAATGTTTGAAAAAAATTCTCCGTCATAATGACAAGTGCATTTTTTCTCGCATATCTCTCTTGCAATATACGGCATGTCAACCGTAAACCATGCTTTACTACTTATAAGACCCTCTCGCTCATCAATATGTGATCTATTCGAACAGGCATGTATCCTATGCGAAGAATGATCTTGAACCCGGCCTATGTTTTTAAAAATTTCCTGATGTACTATATCCATTAATTGTTGTTTAGCTTCATCGTAATTACAATGGGGTTCGCGGTTACATTTTTGCGGCTTTAATTTTAAAATTAAATGAGGCAGGGTCGTCGTATATAGCGTTTTTAAAATGCATTCCAATATTTCATTTCTCATTTCGCAAAGTTTTTTTACTTGATCATTTAAAAGTGTTAAGGAAATTGGATTTAACGTGAATGAATCTGCGGTTTTGTAAATTTGTTGTAAGATGCATTTTCCATCATCATTAAATACAGATAATTGATTATTACAAATAAAAGAGCTATTGCTATGACCTATATTAAAATCTAATAGTTTTACAATAAATTCGATCCATGTGGAAGGGTTCATCACGACTCCCTGACCGGTTGGTATATAGTCTAATTGGGCATTCTGTATAAATTGTCTAATATAAATCTTCAAGTCAGTTCTTTCATCGTGAAGTGAAACGTAGATAAGTCTTTCCAAGTGCCATGTACTATTTACAGAAGCATATAAGCTATGGTAAAGATCGTCCGTCCAATCGTCCAACTTTGCCCTTTTCGGGGAAGGCTCATAAATGTACATTTTGGCAAATGTTAGGTTAATGTGCGGGTCTGTCACATAAGGTTCAGAAGGAATACCATGCGTTAAAAGTTTGTTGGTTGGGGGATATATCTTACACATTGAACCATGTTCTAATTTAATGGTAGTGGTTTCACAGTTCGCTGGTTTAAAATCCAAAGTTCGTTTAGATCCAAAACTTAGAATGCATACACCTGATGATAGGTCTAGATTAAAATCTTCGTAGTTGCCGTCTTCAATTTTAGGTTGTTCTTCAGAGCCAAAGTTCACTTGTACCATATTAAATTCATAATTTGTCACTTTCTGTAGATCTTCACGTATTTTTTGCAAAATGGGTATCCAAGAGTAAACAGAGACTGTTGCTCCAGGTAAACTGTAATTGATTCCTTCATCAGCAAAAGTAATTACTTTACGGGTCGAGGAAATTTTCTTTTCACTACTTTGCAGGGGTAACTGAAACAATTCTTGCTGTAGCACATCAACATCACTTTCAGTACAAAACTCGGGGGAAATTTCCTTTTCAATACTTTGCAGAGGCTTTACATCTAAAGGCAATTGTATTATTTCTTGCAGCAACACATCAGCATCACTTTGAGTATAAAACTCGGGAGTGTGTATTTCAAGCAAAGACATTTTTGAAACTCGGCGAAAAATCAATTAAAACACACGTCTTAAGTATAGGCGCACACAGTGTAAAGGGAGTCTCGCAACACACACCTGCCCACTTTATCTAACTAAAAATGTCTATTTACTGTTTAAACTATATAAAAAATAAATCACGTGATTACCCAAGCGCCCTCTACCTTCCTCAACCCTGTAGATATTGCATCATCTAACTTGTCTTAGCCTGTTACAGAGAGTTGCCACTCAATGTAAATAGCACATCCTGCCAACGAACCTAGCGGATATTCAATCAACACAGATTTGCACACGTCACTATCACGTGTCTTCTGCGCATGTCACTTCCTTATCTCTTATCTGATCTGTGATACCTGATAAGAGAAAATCAGTTGCCGTTAAATTTGTAGAGTTTGTAGGTTGGGCGTAGGTAAGTTCTCCTGCAACGGATACCTAAGAATTCTTTAGCCGAGCTGACCGATGTTTTGTCCGCATGCAACAAGAGTGTTGTCCGGTATTTTTCAGGTATTATAATTGCTTATATTTTTTTCTGATATATGTTGTGATTAGCTATCTTTTAGAGTAATCAGTTTAGTTTATTAACAGGTTTTCATTAATAATTTCAGTTTATGACTTTATTAAATAAATATTTTAGTTTATTATTGTAAAAATTGTTTTAGTTTATGAATTTATTAAAAGGATGTCTTTGTAAAATTTAAGTATATAAAAAAAAATTGAGTGTAAAAATTTTGATATGTTTAATTTATTAACAAGTTTTAATTAATAATTTTAGTTTATGACTTTATTAAATAAAAATTTTAGTTTATTATTCTAAAAATTGTTTTAAACAATAATTTTAATACCTATTTTATACGTGAAACTCATTCATCTGCAATGCCTATAATTTATTACTGTTATTTATCAAAACTTAACAAAAATAATTTGCTTTAGTATATAATGATCTTTGCTAATTGTTTCACAGAAATTAATTTAATGATTCATTATTTTCCTAAACTACGTAAAATATATTAATCGTTGTAGCTTAACTTTGATATTTTAATTTAGGATATAATGCCCATGTTTACAAAAAGGATAGATTTTTATTGAAATGGCTTTAATCTAACATGATCTTAATCCATAAGTCCCCATTTTTGAACGCAGAATGAAACACGTGTCCCCACAATTCGGTATTCCCCTAGCACCCTCCCTGGTTTTATCTTATCGGCAAACTGGCCTACTGTTATTGTAGCCGGCTCTGTAGAGCCTCAAGGCACTTTCTTATCTCAATTTCTGTATCAGCAAAATGGCGTGCACGTGTTCTACTTATACTGTGCGATTTGTTGCTGTATTATTTGAATATTTTATTGTTATTATTTTCGCCTCTCGCGTGTACAAGTACAGGGTAAGTGTAATATTTTCTATTATTTTAGTTACATATAAAGTTGATACCGTAATTCTAATTGAAAATAATTATGTGGTAATTATAGTTTGCACTTTTGATGTGTTTGTACTTTTAAGTGTGATTTTTTTGTTATTGTATGTTTTTCTGTATTTTGGTGTTTTGCGAAATTTAAGTTGGTAATCCAGTGTAATTAATATTAATAGCATTATCGGTAGAAGTACTTTATGCAGTTTGTATACAAAAACTGGGGTTTGAGGGCTTTCTCCTAATAGAAAATAAGGCATGCATGGTATTTGTATTTCAGTAAATTCTAATTAAGATTAAATTTTCGCTTGCTAACTAATTTTATCCTACATAAAAATAGTATTGTGAATCTGGTAAATTGTTATAAGAAAAAAAATTACTTTTAAAGCGTTTAATATCTTCAAATGTGTTTTGTTTTTAGTGTCAAAATAATATACCTATTTTCAGCATATGAAGACAAAAATTAATGAAAATGTGCTAGTTGGACCGGGAATTAGGGATAATGTATTTTAAATCATTACTCGATTTTCCGGTCTTGCTAGCCGTATAGATGTTGGTACTTTGTCCAGAGACTCGAAGATTTAGCTGATGTCCCTTCACGTAAGTAAAAACCTTGTATTTTTTAGTTCAAGTAATGATTTGCGATTTAAACTATCTAAGTAGTTGAAAGATATTTATGTACATGCAATATACTAAAACGAATCTTCAATTTTTATTTCCAATAGTTCAACTTTCTAACAATAGTACTATCTAGTCTAAAAGTTTATGCTCACCTTTCTATAAAATAGGTTAAGTGCATACCACTCAAAAGGTTGATTCATGTATACAATTATGCTTTCATAGTCAAACTGAACTTAGTTTTGCACATAAACAATCGAACTCGTATCGTATTGAAATTCTATAAATCATGTTACTCTACTTGTGGTATACAATTCGTATCGTATTCAAACTCTATAAATCATGGTACTCTACTTGTGATATACAGTAAGAATATTTTGTAGGATTACTAAAAATGTAATTTTTTCTCTAATTGATCTATAGAAAATATAAACTAGTATAATCGCTGCCTAAGATTTATCAAAAATGTGTGGGTAAGAAAAAATGTTTAGATTAATACTTTGTTTGTTTGTGCTTTAAGGTAAACCTGCACGTGGGGGTATCTGCCTAGGATGAGGGGTGCCTTGGTAGGAGGACTTTGTAAGGGGATCTAACGCGTATTCATGCATTTCGTATACAAAAACTTGAGTTTTGGGGGATATATGGCTAAAGTGGTTTTCTCGCAATAGAATATAAGACTATATCATTATTTGTAAAAATCTTTCTATGGTATAATTTTCTCACTTGCCTAACAGTAGATTACATTTGTAGAAAACTGTACTTTAATGTTAAACGGCTACTTAACAAAAATACGGTATACAAAAAATTAAAACTCTTGATTAATTTTTTTTTCTTGATAAATTAAAAACACTTGATTAAAATTTTTTCCTGATAAATTAAAAACATTTGATTAAAAAAATATTTGTTGTAAAATTATATAACTTAAAATTAAAACTTGGTAAAAAATATTTGTTGTAAAATTAATTAGTAACTTAAAATTAAAACTTGGTTAAAAAATATTTGTTGTAAAATTATTTAACTTCAATTAAAACTTGGTAAAAAAAAATATTTGTTGTAAAATTATTTCACTTAAAATTAAAACTTGGTAAAAAATATTTGTTGTAAAATTAAAACTTGGTAAAAAATATTTGTTGTAAAATTATTTAACTAAAAATTAAAACTTGGTTAAAAAATATTTGTTGTAAAATTAAAACTTGGTAAAAAATATTTGTTGTAAAATTATTTAACTTAAAATTAAAACTCATGGTTAAAAAAATAAAATAAAAATTAATTAACTCTTGATTAAAAAAAAATGTTTAGATAAAAAAGTTCATACACTATCTAAATCATTATTTGTAAAAACTATGCGTACTAAAATCATTCTATGGTATAATTTTCTCACTTCCCTAACAGTACAAGAAATTTGTAGAAAATGTATGGGTATCCTAAACCCTACTTTAATATTCTAGTAAACTGTTACTTATTAAATATATGCTATAATCTTAAACGGTATACAAAAATTAGAAGTATGTATTAAGCAACATTTATTCAATTTGCATTGGTTCTATTACTAAATGGTAAAGAAAACTAAATCCTCCTGGGGATGTTGTACGTTTCTTTTCTCCACATAGTTAATTATTATTTAAAGAAACAAAAACAACAACGCATCCTCTGTGCTACGCCCTGTCTCCATTCATGCGAGGCTAGCGTGATGGGGAAAGGCACAGTAAGAATTTTTATTTGAAATGAGGCGGTAGACGAATTCTACCGGGCGGCTGGTGGGTCCTCATTTTATAATAAAATTTTTTATTTCAGGTGTAATTCATATAGCTTATTTAAAATTATGTCAAAGTCTCTTATTTTGATACTAAATGTTAAAGTCCCTTATTTTTCATGAGAGAATGCATCGCAATCTGAAAATTTTTTCCAAGTCCTCTTATTTCAGAAATATCTTAAAGTCTGAAAATTTTTCCAAGTCTCCTTATTTGAAAAATATGTCACAATCTGAAAAAAATTACAAGTCCCCTTATCTGAAAAAAAGGGAAAAAAAATCTTATCAACCCTTTGAACATCCGGTCTTAGCATCCGCTCCCCACATCCGGTCCGACCACGCCCCCCTTCCCCGCTCAACACAGGTACCTCATGCGTACCCCACTTTTAACATGGTACCCCCTGAGGTGAACTCTCGTTTATCTACTACTCACGACACCCGACCACGACCCCACCAGCTTCCGCCGCAATTCACGGCACTTATAGTAGCTTTGACGCTCTATATGAGCATTTCTTTGTTGTAGCTTTCGTCCAGCCTCAATGTTTCTTAACTATCATTGTTACGTGCTGAGCATTGTTGGATCCAAAATGGCCAAATGTATAGAACCCTGAAAACTGTCAGTGGCTGATTATCGAGGGATCTGGCCTATCGCATGTTGTTCTAGCGGTCTGAAGTTTGGGGTGGTTTTCTCCAAAGGTAATTTTATAAATTCGCGTTATAACCCCTTAAAAAAGCAAGAAGGCAGCCCCCCCCCACCATAAGCAGATAACCCTCGTCTAGTTATCTTTTAAATCAATACACCTCTTGTTCTCAACCAGTGGGGCTCGAGAAAAATAGGCAAAGATAAAGTGATGATGCATGTTTAAAAATTCACCTTATTTATTCTTATTTTTGATCCATTTTTATTTTTCGCTAAACATTTTTATTCCAACTTTATCGATAACATTCTTTTGTAGAAAAGACTACAAAACGTTCATTGTTGTAGTATAAATAAATTGCACGCATTCTGAAGAATATGAGGGGGGGTGTCATCTCGAGCTAAACTTTATTGAATGGGAGGTCATTTTGATAAAAGGTTCGGAGCCGTTGCAATACACAAACAGTAAAATCCCATCTAAAATAAATGTTCTGATAATTTTTAATTATTTCCCAAGTGCAAGTGCATATCTATGATTCACTTTATGAAACTATACGATATTAGCTTCAGGAACGACCTACCTATTGGTTAAAGCCTGTTACAGTTCCTGGGGTGTACTGATGCCCAGTTGAACCCAAGACACACGCCGGGTCCAGCAGAGCCGCAGCTTCTATTCATTTTTCAAGACACAATATTTGAATGACCGTTCGTAATATTTTGATAACTTTAGGAATTAGCTAATATCAATTATATATTTATTACCTTACGTACTGTACTTATTATTAACAATCTCTAAAATAACATTTTTAAGCATCAAAGCAACTCTTACTACTAAAGAAACTAAATCGAAAAAACAGAAATTAAGATCTTGCAAAGTAAAGGTAAATGGACAAATCTTTAATGAGAGACAATAAATTATATAACTTAATTCTACAGAAAAAGCTGAAAAAAACTGCAACAAAAAAAAAAGATTAACGCTTAAAAATTAAAAAAATAATTTAAGGAAAAGAGCCCTCTGTGGTCTGGTCATATGTGCGGCATTGCTCTGCTTCAATCAGGATGCATATTTAATTTGAACTGAAATTTTATTTTGAAATCTGCTGATTAATACAAACAGAACGAGTCTGTTTTTGGTCTACCGGTATCGAGATGGCCGAGCTCCATTGAGTCCTAGATGGATTGATTTCCATCTAGCTTTACAGTGACAATGTGTCATAAGTGTATCTATCAGGAATCATTACTGTTCCTTTAGGTAGTTATCTTTTTTTACAGAACAGAGATTCCCAAAGTGGTGAACAAATATAAAATAAAAATACGGAGTCTCCAAAAATAAACTTCATT
>JAWZYV010002313.1:0-15786 GCA_038373885.1 Cheiracanthium punctorium | reverse complement strand
CTTATTGCTATTAGATAGCGCTAGCATTTTATTCACAACCTGGTTTAGCTAAATGGTATACTCTCAGAGGGAATTATAAAGCGCAAACTTATCATTTATGCGCGAACTATGCAATGATGTATGCTGATCTCGAGGAAACCATAGAGCTGTTCTGATACGAGAATTCCTTTGTATCGCAAAAGGAAGTTCTCGCACGAAGAGGGCCCTCTCTCTGCGAATCGATCTCAGCCCGCAAGTTTAACACGGTCTAATTTTTACGTATATAAGACTATTCAAAATTCGAGGTAAATTTCCTTACGCATAAAAATATTTTAATGATTTGAGTCAGAAAATTTTAAATTTAGACAAATGGCAATTTTTAAATATCACTAATTATTTATAATATGATACATACAAAGATCACAAAGAATTTTTTTGTATCGGATGAGTTATTTCCATTTCAATGTGTTTTCTAATATCTGTACTATTCACCGGAAGAGTTCTATAAGCTTCAACTCTCAGCTTCCGAACATTTAAGAGAAGTTGACTCGAGTGACACTTTTCAGACATGCCGACGATAGACACTCATTATTAACGGAAACTCTGATATGAGATTATCAGAGGATCCTTTCTTGCACTTATATAAACTTGCTAAGGACCAGAACGTCGTTGTGACATGACATGAAGTTCGATTTTACAGGAGCACCTAACGTATGGTACGCTTATCTTCAGTGTGTAATGATAAATGAGAGTTTTGCGAAATCATGAAATAAACCCAAGAGACAGGGCCATAAGCATGTCAATGTCATTAAAGAACAGTCTGTCAAACCTACAAATGAGCCGTGGCAAGGCAAGGGTGCGGAAAACCGTGAAAGGAACAAGAAAGTTGGAAGATGATGGAGACTGACCCACTCTCCCCCCGTGTATAAACACGGACTTCATAGGGCGGGTTGCTCAGTAAGACCATGAGTTTCATGAAATGGAGTACAGTGTGAGGATCAAAAATGAAAGCAGTGAGACAAATTAGAACCATGAAAACAGTGTAAAAATCAATATATACAATATGTACAAAAACACAGGTGAATATAGTGAGAAAATGTATAAGATGTATAAGATGCAACAGTGAGAGTAAGTACTAGACGAATGAAATTCAAATCAAAAATATCTATGTTCAAATATGTACAGGGACAATGTTCGAGCAAGGTAAAGTGAGAATCTAGGTGATGTCCGGGGACGCCAAGGCAGTCCGAGGGCGTTTGCGATGTTGTGGATCGCGGTAATCATAGTCGGGGATTTCAGCCAGGATTTCATTTGGCAGTTTGTGTAAGTTGTCAAAGAAGTGCGTCGTAAGGTCCATGAGATGTTTTCTCATAGTTTGTATTTTCAGGTCATTTCTAATGTTGATGTTGGAGAGGAAATGATGTCCATGTCTGATCTTCCTGAGTATAGAGCTTTGTTTTGACTCTAATGCGTTTATATTAGACTTGGCTGCAGACGCCCATACAGGCGCTGCATATGTAGCTGAAGGTCGGACAAATGTTTTGTATAGTAGTGTAATATTATGTATCCCAATCTTGGAGTTAAAAAAGAAGGGAGAAAGTTTCGAAAAAGAGTCTAATCTTGTATGTAGCATTTTTGATGTGGTGCCGCCAGCACAGCGATTTATCAATGGTAACACCGAGATACACTACTTTGAAACTCCATTCAATTGGAGTGCCACAAACAAACAGGCGTGAAGGAGGGCGGCAATGTGTAAAACTCAGTGCTTGGCACTTATTCGGGTTGATGTTAATGCGCCATTTTCGCATCCAGTCGACAATTTTGTCTATATGTGTCTGCATAGAATAGGCAAGCACAGTGTTGTAGGGTGAGTGGCCAATAATAGCAGTGTCGTCTGCAAATAAAGCGAGAGTAATATCAAGAGATCTTGGGATGTCAATGACATATAAATTGAATAATGTGGGCCCCAGGATCGAGCCCTGAGGGACACCACTAGAAATGAGATATGTATAAGAAGTTGTGTCGTTAACACGGACAACAAAGCTTCTGTTAAGTAGGTAGCTTTTAATGACATGTATATAAGCGTCAGGGATGTTAAGCTGTGTTAGTTTGAATAGAAGTCCGTTATGCCATACTTTGTCGAATGCTTTTTGCAAGTCCAGTAGGAGTATGGCAGCCTTCTGTTTGTCTTGTATAGCTTCGAAAGCGGTTTCTACAACTCTGAGTAATTGGTGAATTGTACTGTGGCCCTCACGAAAGCCAAATTGCTCAGGTAGTAGTAAGTTGTGATTTGAGATGTAATCGTGAAGACGGTTTAGGAATAAGCGTTTAGTAATCTTACTCAATGAGCTGAGCAGACTAATGGGCCTATATGATGAAGGGTTAGTCATGTCATGTCCCGGCTTTGGTATGGGACAGACAATGGCAATTTTCCAGGATGTTGGAAAGTAATGTGTCTTAAATATGGCGTTGGTAAGGAAAGTAATAAGGAGGAGAATTTTCGCAGGGATGTTTTTTAACATGATATTTGATATTTTATCTTGACCAGGACATTTCCTGATGTTAAGTTTGTTTATAACCTTTGTGACTTCCGAAGGAATCACAAGTGGAATGTTAAATGAAGGAGGATGAGATAAAAAGTCAGTTAATGTGTCATCAACATTTTGTTGGTGGGCAGTAAGGTCATTGTCAAAGTTGTCATTAGAGAATTGCTTGGAATAAGATCGGGCCAGGCAATTTGCCTTGTCAGTGTCAGTAACATAGGTACTGGTATTGTCCTTGAGGGAAGGTAAGGTGGTCCTTTTGTTGGTGACTTTTCAAATGGCTCTCCAAATAGAACCATCAGTAGCAGATAGGCCCTCAATATAGTTCCTCCAATTTTGACGAGAATGTTGTAGAATGAGTTTTCGGACTTTTGCCCTAAGGCGATGATATAAGGCCCGGTCCTCGGGGTGTCTGGATTGTTGGAAGGATACGCGGGCAGCGTTCCGTTGTTTAATGAGTCTCCGTATGAAAATGGGGAGCTTGGCATTTGCGCTGTGGTTTACAGCTTTGGAAGAGCTTGCATAAGCGTCACTAATAAGGGTGGTGATACGAGTCACCTCAGAGTCTATTTGTTGGGAGTTAGTGAGGGTAGGAACAGTAAAAGGAACGTCAAGGAGCGTTTCAGTAAATCTGTTCCAGTTGGTGGAGACCCTCGTGGTGTCTTTAAGTGTGAGGTTGATATCGAGATCAAATTGCACCGGAAGATGGTCAGATGTAAAATTTTGAAGAGTCATACAGTTTACTTGTTGGTGCAAGCCTTGATGTAAAACAAGGTCTATGGTGGAAGATCCAGTAGTAAAAAAGTGTGTGGGAGTAGGTGGATATGCCAGTTTAGAGTGCGTATCAATTAGAAATTTAGGGAGGCCAGTGCCTCTTTCGCAATTATCTCTTCCATTCCACGCATAGTGGTGGGCGTTGAAGTCACCCGCAATGATATTAGCGGGGCAACGAGATAAAAGAATTCGGAAATCACTTTCCGGAAAGTCAGTCTTGGGTTTGATATATGCAGAGGTGACCATAAGATCACCTTGCATGGTGTGTATAATGACAGTAGTAGCCACAAGTGATGTAAGAGGTATTGGAATAAAAGAGTGAGGTATAGAGTTTTTTATGTAGATGGCAGTACCGCCAGATGTACGCCCATTAGAGACCGTCCGATCTGTACGGTAAAGAGTATAGTTAGGTATATTGTATTTATAATTTGGATGGAACATGGTTTCCTGAATGAGTATGAGGTCAGTGTCATTATGGCAAAGAAAGTCCCGTAGGTCAGAGATTTTCCTGTGGAGCCCTTGGGCGTTCCACAGGATGATTCTAAGATTCATTTGGTGTCTCTTCATGTTCGGGGTCTAGTTTGTCAGCAATGATTTGGAGTAGGGCAAAGGCCTTATCCAGTGGGTCATCATATTCTTGAACTGCTGTAATAGCCTCCCGTAGTGTACGGAGGAGGGAGGGAATATCAAGAATTTCGTTTAATTGTCGAATAGTTTGAATAACCTCAACAAGTGAGGTAATTGATGTGACACCATTAGTGGTAGCACTTTTAGCCTTAGGGCGTTTAGGTTGGTTAGCCTTCTTTTTAGGTTTAGGCTTTTTTCCAGTATTTTTGGCAGTGTGTTTTTTGTTGTTTATGGTAACCTTGTTTGGTTGTTGAGATTTGGTGGTTTGAGAACCAGGATCAGGTACGTTGTTGGTCTTGTTGTTGATGTCAGTGTTATCAGTGGGAATTACTTCAGAGCTGGTGACAGAGTTCTGAGCAGGCTCTGTTTCGGTTATCATATTCTTCACGGTATTTGCAGTGTGAGTCTGAGCATCAGTCTCAGGTTGATCGACGGATAGATGGTTTGATTTTATTTGCGTTTTCTGCCCACTTGGGTCCATGCAGAAGTTCCCGGTGGGGGTGCGGCGAAGGGTGCAAGTTTTTGACGAATGGTGGGATTGTTACCAGTGGCCTTAGCAGTAATGGGCTTGGTAGCAAAGTTTTTATGTCGATTTTTGCGGTTTTTGGGGCAACCATGGTAAATGGACACATGAGGGCCCGAACAGTTTGCACAGCAAACAGGGTCTTTGCCCTTGGTGGGGCAGCTTCGGAACAAGTGATTTCAGGCACATTTCATGCACCTTGGGGTCAAGGTGCAGTTGAACGAGGAGTGACCATATGCTTGGCAATTGTGACACATTTTAAATTTATTACCGTGATATTTTTCAACGGTAATGGAAAGGTATTGGTAATTGGTTAAGCTGTAGACCTCCTCTATGTTAGAGGTGCGTTGAAGGTCCACGACGCAGTATGGTAGTAGTTTTTTTAATTTATTACGAATAAATGCAATGTTGAGTGGGACACAGCCCAAGTTAGTGAGGATGTCTTCGATTTCATTTTTAGATGTGGAGGATGGAATACCTTTAATCATAATTTTGATAGGCCTTTGCCATTTTGGGTCAAAGGTTTGGCATCCAATTTGGTTACTCTTAAGATATGCTTGAACCTCTCGAAATTTGAGGTCATTCTTAAGAGAAATCATGAAAAGTTGTCCAGTGTATTTACAGAGGACTTGGTGTCCAACAATTTTAGAAATTGCTTCACAGTGAGTGGTATGTGTCCCTGCGGGGAATTCGCAGAAGAAACGATGTTTTGTGCCGACAGCATTTATGTCTACGTTCTCATCATGCACATTATTTAAGAGGTTGTCGACTGGTGCGTTAGGTGTACCGGAGCTTAGTGCCTCAGGAATTTGACTGGAGTTATTAGTGTCAATGGCATCTATTTCAATTTCATCCTCTGAGTGTTCGGAGGAAGAAGGTAAGTCTTTTGGCTTGTGCTTGGCATCGTGGGAATCACCCTCAATGTCGCGACCACGTTTCCTGTGTAACGATGGTGGAAATAAGCCTAGTTGACTGAAAACGTCGTGGGTTTGTACCGTCATGTAAGCTTGATACTCTTTGAAGATAGGGATCACCGCAAGGGTGCCCGCGGTAGGTGTGTCAATGAATGTCATGACTTGCTTGTCATAGTCAGGTAATTTCTGTAAGATAGGGTGTTGCTGAGCAAACAGAGAATCCACAAAGTCTAAGAATCCAATGAAATAAACATAAAGATTATTTTTCTCTTTGTCAGCATAGAGCTGCTCAAAAGTTTGTCTCTAGCTGTTAGGAGCCATCATAAGAAGTTGGTGAGTGTAATGGAGGAATCCCTACGTGGGGATCAGAAAAAGAAAGACTTGGCAAAAAAAGGGGGGGCTACACAGTAACACTCCTTCAATGCTTCCTAGGAATTTTTAAACACTGGTTGATTACTGAGAGCAGTCCGGGACATCAGGGCGATATCGGGAGCAGTATCGTAGTTCGCCAAAAAGATGTAAATAAAAACTCACTGCAGGGAAAAACAACAAGAGACAGACAGCAGGATCGTCACCAGTCCAGTAGTTATCTTCCCGAGAAGGCTCTGAAAAGAATCGGTCCGAAAAACCACTGAGCAGAACCGCTGGATCAAGCACTCAAAAGATAGGTAGGGAGCTCTCGCCGCCAAGTATCCTTGAAAGTCCTTGAGAACCAATACCTGCTTCACTGGAACTTGAAGTTTGAAGAACAATGATATAATCAGCAGCGCCTTCTCCGGGTCAAAGTGAGATACTCATCGGAAATCCAAGTATGTATCGTCATCTTCTACCTCATAATAAGAGCCGTAGACACACCATCCGGCAGACTATCGACAAAAATGAGATAACGTTCGATTATTCCGTTCTTCCTCTTCGCTATGCCGCGAAATGTGTCAAATGTGTATTTATTTATAACTGAACGTTGAGAAATTGCTGGTGGTTTTCACTTATTAACGACAACATTGTTCATCAGATGTTGGTACTTTTTTCCTCGTTAAAAGAATACAGAGTAAAACAAAAATTTCATGGAATCCATCATTCCTTTAAACATAAGAATCCAATTAAAAATCATTACAACATAATCAAAGATCGAGCAAGCACGCTTTTACTTACTATGATATTTAAATTCAGAAATATTACGAGCAGGATCGTTTTGGAATTGCTCATGTGATTGATGTGGGAAGTTCAGTTTTTACTAATGGCATTTTCAAAAACTTGAGAATGCGGCAAAAGTAATTGTCTCTCAAAAGTTTAAGAGCTAATTTCAAAGTCGCAATATCAGCGTCTCCTACATACAAAAGGCAAAACGTTTGGAGCTTAGACTTCATAGATAGGCCTACATGTCAAAATTTATTTTTGCATAGCGAAACTATTTAAAATTCAAGTGATTGACTCAATTACACCAACATTTTAATAATTTCAGATAGAAAATTGAATTTTTCGGCAAATGAGGATTCTGACCATCAATGATGGTAAAGAAATAGATCATTATGAATAATTTTGTATCAGAAAGGTTTTTTAAAAGTATTTAATTTTCATAGCTGCAAATAATTCCAGAAGATAATTAACCACTTTTTTAAAACAGTATACAGGGGTGGCCAAAGTTGTGGATTCTTTTTGAATCTCTTTTTTGTTTTCTAAAATCGTATGCGCATAAAAATTATTATGTTTTACAAAATGCAAACTCTTTTACATCATTTAAGATAATTCGATACTGATTTCAATACTAAAATCTAATTTATCAATATTTAGAATGCAAAAAAATGTTAAACTACAATAAATATCGGCATACATTAGATATTAAGATTGCAGTGAGTTATCAGCTGTCTGTAGGGAAGCCATACGTTTTTATTACAGCTTAGCATCGATTTTTCATTGAGCTGACGGGAGTTTTAAGCTCAGAAAAATAACAGTGATTGACCTGTAAAGTTAGAAATTACAATCCACTTCCTCACTGTATTTGTATTTCATATTAAAGTAACTATAACTTTTATCCTATTGCACATATTGAAATTTAGGTTTGTGAATTGAAATCGGTATTCAATTCTCTTTAAAATGATATATAAGTTCGCATTTTGTGAAGCATAACTCTTCCCATAAGCATACAAAGTAAGAAACCCTAAACATTTCCAAGAGTGCACACAATTTTGGCCACCACTGTATATGTTTAAAGTAAAACTATGCCCTCGAACAGGCTGAGAAATTTTGATATGTTTTGACACAAAACTTTTAATGTTATAATTGCTGTTTACAACAATTGGTTGCTTATATTCTGGAGTTGATGGCAGGTATGTAATTTCGAACATATCAATGGAATTGATTATAACAACAAATGGTTGCTTATATTCTGGAGTTTTTGGCTGGCAGCTATGTAATTTCAAATATTGCAATGGAATTCGAGAAAATGTCTTCCACCCTCTTCGACAGAAATCTTACACGAAAAGACATTGGAAACAGTGAGAAACTTTATACATCAAAAGTTTTACTTTTCTGGATTTTATGATGCGTTGCTAAACACGCAAATCTTTTTATATTTCCTTTGACGCACGTAACTTCACAATCATTTAGATAGGAATTTCATTTCTTGATCTAATTTTAAGTGCACTGCTTACCAAGAGGAAAGGTTTCATCAAAATTCTTTTAAAATATGAGCTATAAGAAATTTATGGTTGCTTGCAACTACTTTCATCAAGTTGCTTTGTCAGATTTTAAGATGTATCAGGTGATATTAAGTAATAATAATTATCTTGCATAAATTAATAAGACGTATAATACTAATATACAACAAAATATTTAATGGAGTCCTCATTACCCAGCTTCCTCATGAATAATTTATTTTAACCCGAAACAAAACAATAATAAGATTAAGAGTAGATAATGTAATATTCAATGAATTAAACCAAATCATAGTTAACTAAAACAAGAAACAATGTTAAGGGCTGAAGAATTCGTTCAACACCTCCCAGATGTGAAAAGCCTAGTTGGAATTTTTCCGTTATTACAAAGCCTTCGCCAAGGAAATTACAGTTTTACAGTGGTAAAGTAAAACTATTGGAAATTTGTGTTGAATTGACTATCGAATCAAAACGGTTAAGTGGTTTGAGGTAGTTAATTCAGTTTTAAGACAAATAACATTTTTTTTTACCATTACGAAATTTATAATATGATAACGAAATGGATCATAAATAAATTATTTTGTATCAGAAGGGTGTTTTAATTTTTCTCTAGAACTTAAAATACTTGCTAAATATTTGCATTACGCACCAGAAATTTTAAATGTTTTATTTTTTAAAACAAAGATTGCAATGATACTACCGACAGGGTTGTCATACCTCCGATAACCTTACACTCTGATATTATGATTAAACAATTACAGCTTCACGTAGACATCTTAGAAATTTGGTTTCTGAGATGGAAAATTACAATTAACCCCTCTAAATGTAATGTGATTCATTTCACCAATAGCAGAAATCAGTTTCGAAACATCTACATACAGGGTGGCCATAATTAAACTGCAAGTGTTCAAGGCCTGCTGGAGAGAATATTCCAGTGAAATTTGGTATCTACACGTTTCAGAACATGCGCAAGTCAAATATGCAAAAAAAATCGTCATTGTCACCCGATAGATGGCGCTGTACCGTATTTCAAAGATCACCGTTGCAGAGGTCCAGAGTCTCCGGCTTTTTCCGGGTGATTTCACACCACAATTTTTTGACAGCTTTATTTTACATCAAACATTTGGACTTATTTTAAGCATAAAATGGTAAGTAAAATTTAGTGGTGGGAAATATCCCGAAAAAAGCCGGAGACTTGGCAGCTCTGCCGGTGGTATATACAACTTCCAAAGCCGATAGACAGAGCATAGTGACATTCTAAGAGGCATGCAAACAAAAATTAACGTAAATTAAGATCACAAATTAAACAATTCATAAAGACGCTTTGGAAAACAATTAAAACATTATTTATTCTCATTGACACTCAGTGGAGCTCTTCTTAATCGTTTCTTACGCCGGTATTCTGTCAGAGTAGCTGAATAATTGTTACCATCCCGATAGAATATCTTCACTAACAATGCACGTTCCTTATTATTCAGAGGCATGATTGACCATTACTCAATGTGGTCTTCTTTTTACACTGTTCGATGGGCTTAAAATTTGCATATATGACGTCCATTGCATAAATAAACACGATATAGCGCCCTCTATCGGTTAAAATATGGCGGTTTTTCTTATTGCATGTTTGACTTGCGCATGTTCTGAAACGTGTAGATATCAAGTTTCAATGGAATATTCCTGGTACTTTTTTCTCCAGCACCCCTTGAACACTTGCAGTTTAATTATGGCCACCCTGTACATAACAATGCGACTAATTGGACCAGAACCAGCATATCCCTGGCTGCATGATTGACTCTCGTCTGACATGGAAGGCACAGGTGTTTTATGATTGAAAGAAAATGGTTGCTGCACAGAAAAACTACATAAGTTGCTTTTTCAAAATAAGCTAAGCCGACGCAATAAAGTAAAATTATATAAATGCATAGTGCTTTTTACCGTGACCTACGCCAGTAAAAGCTTGGGCTATATTCTGATTCATTTCACCAATAGCAGAAGTCAGTTTCGAAACATCTACATGCATAACAATGCAACTAATTGAACCAGAACCAGCATATACCTGGCTGCATATTTGACTCCTGTCTGATATGGAAGGCACAGGTGCTTTATGCTCGAAACAAAATGGTTGCTACATCAGAAGGCTGGATAAATTGCTTTTTAAAAATAAGCTCTGCCGACACAATAAAGTAAAATTATATAAACGCATAGTGCTTCCTACCGTGACCTACGCAGGTCAAATCTTGGGCTATACTGTCAAATCAATCTAGATATATTATCGCGCAAGCACAACAATATTCTCCGTCGAATTCGTCATGGACACAGATTCCTGAATAACACTGTAATCTGGCGTGATCTCGGCATCCCTTCTTTTAAAAAATTACTCCCTCAGATTGGGGCGCGATTTGTGATAATGTCTGCACCAATTTCAATATTGTTCCAAACAAATTCTTGGCTAAACCGCAAGATGACTGTTTTCGAGAACTAAACTGTAAAAGGTCCAAGACAGATTTAGGTTTGGATACCGCTTAGGAACTTTACAAAATATTTACTTACAGTTGAGTAATTTGTTTCTAAAACTTCTTCCTATCTCTTATGTATTTATATTATAATCTCATGTTCATACATATTACTGATTTCTTATTTACATTGTACATAAAATTGTTTTTCTTGACTTGACATACCTCAGATGGAGTTTCTTGACTTCACATGCCTCATTTATTAAATGTTTTTAAAAAATGATTGTGAATTTCAAAACTATAAATATAGCCTTAAATAGCATAAGTGTTCCATATAGTAAATATTGTGTTGTCATTTGTGATGCTATCTCTGTAGACCTAGTGGTGGCGTCAATCTGCCTGTTGTTAGCCTTTCTGTGGATAGAAGTTTGATGCAGTTCGTCGCAAATTTTTATTAGTTCTATTTTTATTTCCCTGTTCTTAATGTAATACTCTTTGTCATTTTTAAATTCTCATCTCTATCCTTTACGCTGTTTCAATTCTGTTTCTTCAATTAGTTTGGCTTTTACTGCTACAATGTATTTATCAGGATCCTTCGTGAACGATGGATTCTCAATTACTGGCCTTTCCCATTTCTTAACTCCTTTTTATTTATCGCCTCTTGGCGACCCACATTTAAACTTTTGCGACTGTTGGGTTATCTTTGACAGCAAATATGTTTTTTCATGGGGTGATTTATTTTTCGTCTGTTCTTGTTTAATCTAAGCGTCAGCGCCAGGTCATAGTTTTACTTCGTGAAAATAGACTGCGATAGCGCCATAGCATTTGCTCTGACATTACCTATATTTAGCAAGTACTTGTTCAGGCGAATCCTATCACAGTTGCAAACAACGATAACTGTTCATAATGGAAACTCTATTAGACAAAGTCTGAGTTTCATTTCTTGAGGACATAGAAACAAAAGAGAGCACACCGCGAGAAGTAACAAATACACAATTATTTATAACAACGTTTAGAAATTTCTGGTGGTTTTCGCTGATTACGACAATTTCAAAAGAATTTGTTCAGCTCTGAAATAAGCACTGTTATTTCATTTCCTGATTATGTTTTATATATTTATTTACACAGGTCAATTAAAAATTAATTAAAAAGTACGTTTGTGTGAAAATCAATTATAAATATGTTTAAAATGCTATTAAAATTGAACTTTTAATTTAAAACTAGAAGCCAGAGCAAACTGTATTTTTGTATTCTGTTTAGGAAACTTAATCGCTCAAGTAAACAAGTTTTGTACTATTTCCCACGGAAATAACATTATGCTGCAAATTCTACAAAACGTATTGAACAAATATTTGTGTAAAGTTCTACATGGAGCTGTTTCCAAACTTTAATAAATACAGTACTATAGTTTATAATAATCCAGTATTATGCAACAGTGTATAACACTGCCTTACAGTTTAGTACATTGGAAATTTATTACAGTAAGAGAGAAATCCCTTTAAAGAATATTACTCGTGCATTAAGCGGTTTAACTGTAATTATAATATCAGAAGCATAATATCATTAATAAGCAAAATAATTCCTTAAATGAAATTTCGCACAGGAAAATAAAGTAGTATTTCACTGGAAAAATACGGAAATCAATAGAAGATTAAAATAAAAATCAACTAATCACACTAAAGAAAACGACTGATACACTACAGTGCGTGATGCTGTCATAACATTCATTTAGTTTCGACAAAACCCCATTATACCCTGCACGAGAAATGTGATTTCACAGATTAAACTCTTAATTAGTTTTCAGAATATTTATCACGGAAATTTCAAACATTCTCTCGCAGTGTTTCAGCTTTTCGTTCAAAACGCCCGAAAGTTTGTTCACCCTTCAACCAGGCACTTCACTTTTCTTTCTTTACCCAAATTTATCGAATTAAAGGATTCCGCTATTTGCACAATTTCTCTTCTCTCTCTCTCTTTTTCTCTTTTGGAGGAACTAATTATAAACAAATGATAATTCATTTGGATTGTGTATATGTGTTTTGACCATCGCGAGGTTTGTTTTAGCAGTTTTCCGCTACTGAATACATCAATAAGAGGATAAATTTTACAAATAAAAGGTTAGAAGTCGCGCGTATTAATCATCTTCAAGAGTTACAGTAATAATTAGCTGCCAATTAACAATTTAAAATGAGTTTAATGAAATTATATATCAATATTTATGCAGGAAGGATGCTAATGAAATCTGGTTTCAGATAGTTTGTTTTGCTAAGGTACAGTTTCAATATTGAAATTTATTAGATTGAAATTCTGTGATTGGAATGCCGATATTTTTCGGATATATGACATTTAGTAAATTAAATATATTCTGGTCGCATGCGGAAGGATTATTTTTTGTAGTACTAGGGATGGACGCGAGACGAAAAATTGGCGTCTCGCGTCTCGCAAAACAGCCGAAAAGCTTGTCTCGTCTCGCAAAAATCCCTATATCATAATGTTAAAAATGTCTGTCTCGTCTCGCAAAAAAGCTGTAAATCTCTGTCTCGTCTCGCAAAAAGTCGTCTCGCGTCCATCCCTATGTAGTACTGCCATAAATTTTGCAAATGGGTGGAACATAATCACAAAACGGGCACTATCAAAATCGTAATTCTCTTTAAACTGTTACGTTTGCTTGAAAAAGTTTATCAAGAAATCATTTCATACTCATTTTCAAAAACTTACTTTATCACAATAGAGCATCTTCTCTTTTTTTTAGTTCCATTGGACAAACAATAAATTCCAAAAATGTTAATACAAATAAAAAGGTTATATAAGAGCATTTTAAACCCAAACTAGAAGATTATGTATACGGGAGACCCGGGCGCATTATACAGCTTTTATAACTTTTTTATTTTTATCTGTTTTGAGCTAAATAGGATATCATTGTACACTGCTGGCCATCGTAAATGCAACAGCCTGAAGGAAGCATGCAAATAATATGAAATTTACAACATGCATTAGCTGAGGTGAGATATGCAAATGATTAGAATTTCAGCGCAGATGCACATCAAGCGCGCCTGTGGCGCCACCTCAAAGCGCTATTTAAGGCTTGGAGATTTCGACGGTTTCAAGTACAGCAATTGTGTTTTTCTTGCTTTTTTTTCAAAAAAACGATAAATTATGCCTCGTAGGAAACAACGATCATCTTTTGATCAAGTATCCGAGTTTGACAGAGGAAGGATAGTGGCATACCGAGATTGTGGGTTATCTTTCAGGGAAATCGGTCGTCGTATTGGACGAAACCAAACAACTGTGATGCGGATATGTGATCGTTGGGTGCAGGAGGGTACGACGGACAGACGTGATCGACCGCATCGACCTCAGTGCACCACGTCACGTGATGACAGGCAGATTGTACGCATGGCAGTGACGGACCGCTCAGTCACATCACGAACCATATCACAGCAGATTCAGTCTGTAACGCATCATCCAGTGTCTGCGCGTACCATTCGACGTCGTTTACAGCAGAATGGTCTGTCCGCAAGACGTCCGTTGCTTTGTCTACCTCTGACGCGGAACCACAGACGTCTCCGCCGCCAATGGTGCGATGAAAGAAGGATGTGGACGACAGAATGGAATGAAATTCTCTTTACTGACGAGTCACGCTTCTGTATGCAACACCACGACGGTCGGATTCGAGTCTGGAGACACCGTGGAGAGAGGATGCTGAACAGCTGCATTATGCACCGTCACACTGGTCCTGCACCGGGTATTATGGTATGGGGCGGTATCGGATATCTCTCTCGCACTCCTCTAGTACGCATTGCCGGTACTTTAACCAGCCAGCGCTACATCTCCGAGGTGTTGGAGCCAGTTGTCCTTTCTTACCTTCAGGGCTTGCCAACAGCCATATTTCAGCAGGATAATGCACGGCCACACGTGGCACGCATTGTCCAAGGGTTCTTCGTCAATCACCAGATTGAATTGCTTCCCTGGCCGGCGCGCTCTCCGGATCTTTCGCCGATAGAAAACATGTGGTCCATGGTTGCTCAACGACTGACCCAGAGTTCATCCCCAGCTGTCACACCAGATCAACTTTGGCAACGTGTGGAAGCTGCTTGGTCTGCTGTACCCCAAGAACACATTCAAAGTCTCTTTGAATCAATGCCGAGGCGTGTGGCAGCTGTGATCTCCAACAACGGCGGCTACTCTGGGTACTGATTTTGGCAGGAACCACGCTTCATAGAATGCTGTAAATTTAATCATTTGTTACTTGGTCAACATGTTATCTACACAATAAATTTTGTTGTGATATCTCTTGTTTTTCTTGGTGTTGCAATTTGGGTGGCCAGCAGTGTATTTCCTAAACATCTTGATCTAAAGGCTAGCACATTTATTTTTTAAAAAAGGTAAATATACTTTCTAACAACAAGTATTTATGCTGTCCGCTTAAACTTGAAATCGTGCCTGTACACGGCCCAAGATTTCCAGCCTTACCAAAAATGTAGCGGGGCAATTTTTCCAGTTATGCTTTAAATGGTAAAACGCCGGCTGTAAACCTCGCTTGCTACTCAATATGTATTTTTTATTATTAACTAAGAAAGCATAGAAATAGTAGGTAATATAATAAGAAAAAGTAACTGGAAAACAAATGCCACTTAATGATTTTACAAAAACAATACCCTTAAGAATTTTACAAAGATTTTTTGAAAACGAAAAATGTCATACGTATTGTTTGATTCACAATGAACACAAGCATATCTTTTGGTGCAGCCTTCATACACCCATTTATGGCATTTCGAGCAGCTCACCATTTTTTTTCTTAGACAGCATACCATGCCATTTTTCTTTTATTCAATTTCATGATTCAATGGATCTTGCATGTAGAGACGAAAATCCAAACTGCTTTCTGGCCCGGATCGGCTTTTGTTTTTTCTATCCCCTTCTATGCGTTTTTTGCAGTTACGTCGTCTATTTAGGTAACTTTTCAGCACATTTCTAACGGGAATATCAGTCAGTAAAGTCAGCAGACTTCCTTAACTTTTTCTTTCTGCATCCTATTTTCCTCGTAAGGTGGAAGAAAGCACGTTTTCCAAAGAGACACATGTCGGAATACATGGTCGCAAACGCTGTTGGAAAACCTGCCTAATCGGTATATTGGAGCTTCCAGACTACCTGGACGAGTAACAGTGTAAGTTATTTGCAAAACAAAAGCATAGTTACATGAATTTAAAAAAATTATAGTAAAATCCCGTCCACTTCACTGCAATGCGTCTATTATTTAAAAGATTTAAAACACTGAGATATTACATATTTTGATGTTAAGCTTGTAAGTAATTTAGA
>JAWZYV010002312.1:0-35679 GCA_038373885.1 Cheiracanthium punctorium | reverse complement strand
CTATATATTGGTTCAAGCTTTAACCATATAATTGGTTAGAGAAAAATCCTGTATATTGGTTCAAGCTTTAACCATACAGTCGGTTAGAGAAAAATCCTAGATCCTGGTTCAAGGTTTCACCGCAAAAATGGTGCTTGAGGAAGCACCACTAAAATGGTGAATCCTAGCACCACATTTTTCAAAATATCGGTTGCAGCTAAATTCGCACCGGAATTTCGGTGAAACGTTGAACTATTTTTCTAACAGTGCATGACTGATGGCACTGGAGACATCAAGGGCTCTTACTTAAAAGAACTTTACGAAATTCAAAGTAGAGAAGCTGTTAAACCTGCTCGTTTTTTGACACGAAAACACGTTGATCCATCAAATTTCGAAAAAATGAATGTTAAAAGAGCCATTCAAGTATTTTCCGAGCCTGTAATTGCAGCTCTGAAATTTTTACTGAGTCACGCATCTTCGCACCCAAAAGCGTACATGTTCCAAGATGCAAATGCTACCATTAAATTTATGGAGTACGTACAAAAATGGTTTAGCATTCACAATGTATCAAACAGAGTACATCATCTCAAATCAAGAAATGAAGACAATATGCATTTTTTCTCCATAGACGATGAAAGGCTGAAATGGCTAGAAGAAGATTTTTTAACGTATTTGAATGAAATTTGCATGGCATGCAAAGGCAGTAAACTATCCTTCCTTAGCAAAGAAACTTATGAAGCCATTTCCGTTACAACAAAATCTACTGTTGAGTGCACCAGATATTTATTAAATAATGGGTTCCATTTCATCTTGACCCGACATTACTCAAGTGATCCTATCGAACTATTTTTTAGTTCATTAAGACAGATGTCTGGGGGTAACGACATGCTAGACTGCCGTGCAGTATTATTCACAATGCACCGAATTTTAAAAACAGGAATTGTACTTAATTCCCAAAACTGCAATGTGGTAGAAGAGTCCAAAAAAAGACATCGTTCACTAGATGACTCTTTCGTTCCCAAAAAAGCAGATCTGTCTGTAGAAGACGCAATATCGATGCTATCCCCCAAAGCTTATAATGCATTGGAACGTTTTCATGATATACCAGGTAAGAATAGTTTTATATATTCCAGTACAAAACTTCAGAGCAATATAAAAATGTCCCTTTTTATCTTTATGCATGCGTTAGCAATAAATATTGATTAAAATATAGAGAAAAATAAAAACCATCAAGTTTATTAATTGTTTATAAATTTCATTTGCGTAACAGAGGGGGGCTAAGCCCACCCTAGGACCACAATTAGCCCACCCTAGAAAAATTTAACCTTTTTCCAATAAGTGGTAAGAATTAACTAGTTTCACCAAAAAATTCATTAATGTGTAAAATTGACAAAAAAAATTGCAAAAGATCATATTGTAAAATCCTATATAGCTGTTCCACTTCTAACGGTTTTTTCGAGGAAGCAAGTTAATGTGACTCCCCTCCCCATACTGAGACACGGCCAGAGGTCAAGGAAAATCCCTCCTCTGGCCCATCTTTTTACTTTTTTTTTCTCTTGCTTACTGGGGGTGGGAGAGAGAAGATAAGTGAATGTGGACTTTCACTGGGATGACGGAAGGGAGCGTTGAGGCGGAGCCCCCGGGAAGGGAGGGGGAGAGTAGACAATTACAAGGCGAGCCTGGGTACTGAACGCGTGGAGGTGTTGTGACGTCACAAGAGAGGATGGACTTTTCTCCGTTAAAAGCATTAGAATCATACGGAAAAGTAGAAGAACTAAGATGTTTTGTGCCTTTTTTGGATACTAATGGTAAGTCAGCAATCTCTGTTCTTAATACGACATACTTGATAATAGTTATTAAGCTATAGAGTACATAAAAAATATAAAATTGCCGTATTTTGCGTTAGTTTTATTGATTTCTGTTCTTTTGTTCTAGCAATCACTATCCTTCCGTTTGCTGCGTCCCAGGCTGTAAGTAAAGCTAATTACAAAAGAGGAGAAAATGTAAATGTTTTCACTTTTTCCAAAAAACGAAGAAAAGCGGGCCGAATGTACTAAAAATATTCCAAGAAAAAATTGGTCCCCAGGAAAAAATACGTATGTTTGTATTGAGCATTTCCGAGATGAAGATCTTTTAAAAGACGATGCTATTTTAAAATCAGATGGGGCACTTTTAACTGTAAAAAGAAAGCATTATAAATTAGAACCGAATGCTATCCCGTGCATTTTTTCGAGCTTACCAGCCTATATATCCGATATTACCAAAAAACAAGAAATAACTGATCCTACTAAAAGAAGAGAAAACGTTTAGGAAAAAGATATTGAGGAAACCGAAAAAAAAAATAATGCAAAGGAAAATATAAATTCTTTTGAAATTAAGAAATGTATCAAGAGTTTCATGGCAATTCTATGTTAAGAAAATTTCACCATTAATTATAAATTAAACGCAGATCCCCTTCCACTGCACATACCAAGTAGCTTAAGGTTCAATGCGGATCTCATGGTTGATTTATTTATTTTTTTTAAAAAAAGAGAGAGAGAGAGAAATCTATTTGCTGGATACTTAGAAAAACAAAAATATAGAAGGTAAAGAAATATTTCCAACTAAACGGTTTACCGGAATTTGTTGAAAATTCTGAAATTAAGTATGAACACAGATTTGGAAATTAACTCGAAAAAGAAAATGTATTACTGCAATGCTAACAACAGTAACAAAAAAGTATATGTATTACTGCAACATATTTTACATGAAAACCCCTGAGAGCATTTAGGCAGTTTTACATATTCAAGAGTTATACTCACTAATTTTTAAAAATATTTAATTATGTATATTTCAAATGTCTCAATCTGATATTTGAAAGTCTTATCTAGAAAAAACTAAAGCAAACACTTGTAGTGCTTTCACGAAAAATTTATAGTATTTGTAAGGTTTGGGTAATAAAAGCTTTTACTTTTTATTTTCTTGTTTTTTGTGCTTTAATTGCCTCTAATAAAATTTGACATTAGGAGTCTGTATAACATAATTATATATAGAATGTATTGTACAAGTTTTTAAAATATTAATTGTGGAAATTTCTGATTATATTCCTCGTGCTACTAGTGTTTATTGACATTATTGATCAGATTTCTTCCATAGAATTCAATACAAACTCTTTGAAACCCCATCCTCTCTTGTGACGTCACGAAATGGCTTGAGATGACTATTTATGAATCTGGATATTTTTAACATCAATTCTTTCAAAAAGCTTATTAAAACGAAGCAAAACTAAATACTGTATTTAAGTTTTTAAGTAAAATTAATAAAAATTATTATTTTTACTTAAAAATATATTTACTTTTACTTACTTAAAAGTATGACTTTACGCTAATACAACGTATAAATTTAATCCATATACATATTATTTTAGATAAATGATAACATTGAGTAACCATTATATTATTTAGATTGTATTTGCTAGCCCGAAATGCAAAACATACTGCATACAATGCTGAAACTGCTTTAAATTCAGTACCAATTTATTTCATTAATTTCTGACAAAAAATATTGTTGATTCACTATTATTTAAGAACAAAGTGTTGTAAAACGAAAATGCTATTTCAATTCGTCATAAAAAATTAAGCTACTCGTATTTATTGGCATTATTAATTCCATTTCTTCCATTGAACTCAATGCAAACTGTTCCAAATCCCATCCTTTCTTGTGACGTCACGAAAACCAGTACCCAGACCCCCTCTTTGCTTTCTCCTCACTCTTTCTTCACTCGCGGCGACCCCGGTTGAGGTATGGTTTCATTGATGAGAAATGAGAGATGCAGTCATCTACATCTACCTCACTTTGCTAGAAGACTTTTGCTGTGTACATATGCTTACCGTGAATTTGCTTTAAGACTGGTTAAAGGGGCTACGGAACTAAGAATAGGAGGGTTGTAAAATTCCAAAAGGTGGTTGTGGTCGAAAATCACCTCTGCGGCCATTAACAGCTAGCGAGAAATCATAATTTCGTATACTGCCTATATTTAGGAGTATCTTCTTTCTGCTGGTGAAGAGATTTCGCACTTGGTTGGTAGAAAATGGCAGTGGCAGGTACAGATTTTTTTTTTTTTTTTTTTTGGGGGGGGGGTAATTTCTAAAATAAAACTCACTTGACTTAGACAATATGTACAATAAAGAAAAATGTAACACTAAGTCAATATTATTTTCTTTGGAAGGGACTAATTGTAGCTTATTTGACATAAGGAAAATACACAATAGCGTAAAATGTTACACTTAAGCTTTTTTTTTTTGGTGGTTGGGGGGAAGGATGAAATCCCCAGTCCCTCCCCTGAACCTGACACTCGAAACTGCCTGTTCAGAATTTTTGGTGTTTTTGGATACTAGGATTGGTTTCCCAGGAAAAGTAATGTGTGCAGGATTAGGTCTAAATAATGCACTTAACTGCATACGAGTTATTGCTATGATTTTGACCATATTAATGTTAAAAGTCGAAGAGGTAAAATCCAACTGATAAAATTACTGATGCTTTTGCCGGTGTGTCACTAACCATATTGAACATCTGCCTGCGGAAATTCCAGACCAGCGTCTAGATGTGCATTCTTGCTGACAGAAAACACTTTTATATGTATTTGCTTACTCTTTTCAGAAGTTTAAGAGATTTCTAAACGGTGGTGTCCCTCGAAAGCTGCTAAATATTAGGCAGAAAACTTTTAGAACTACGAATTTAAGATGCACACTTTTACCACATGTACACGGTGGTAAGTTTGAAATCGAACACGCGATCTAGCATTCAAATCAGGAACGCCATGTATTTTTGTGCTTTCTTTCCATCATCAGACAAAAAAAAAAAAAAAAAAAAAATTAATTTTTATATCTTAAATTTCAATTTATTATTGAAAAACAAATTCTTCCAAGAAATGTTTTCTTCCTATCCCCTCCACTCACAAAAAAAAAAAAAAGGTTTGAATTTTTTAGCCCAAACCATTAGAATTAAGAATTTAAGTAGTTTTAAAGGTACTGTAACTTTTATCGCGTTCAAATAAAATTTGTTATCTTCAGGCTCTTTTTTCTAAGAATTGATAAATTTTATAAGAACAAAATTTCTACTGCTTAACGACAGTAGTGATGCTTCAAAATGTTTTTATTTAATAAAAAGTAAACAACTTAATGATTTTTCTCCCTGCATTGTCAAATTTTTTAACCGGAATTTTACTGGTTTTAATTTAAGAAAATCGAACAACTTACTATCTAAACATTAAGTATTTTTTTTTAATCAACTTGAAACTTTAATGTATAATAAACTGTTGTTTATAAGTATAATAAACTGCTGTTGTTTCAAATGCCGTTTAGCAATCGCGGAGCGGCGCCAGATCCTCCTATAGGACGATGGGCGAAAGAAAGCAGCTTCCATTTTAATGAGTCTCAGTGGGAGGAAGACCGATCTTAATTCGGGATCCCCTAATTTTGAGCCAATTCCTGACGAGACACTCAGCACCTGAAATCGACACCCATATAGATATCGTTTGAACATGGAGGGCTTTGGACCCACGAACAGATTTTACGTGCACCACCTGCTGGCGTACAAGATCCAAGCCCGTGCTGCTTCACTTTCCGTCTTCATACAGGCACGGGGTTTAGTGACGAGGCCACTGCGCCTGCCCGTAGCCAGATGATTCAACAGAGGGGGCAGTCCCCCCAGGATGACTATGCATTTTCATTTGTTTTCTTCTCCCCCCACTTCCAGCCGAGTGCGTAAATAAAATCTGAAAGAATTTTAGATTTTTTTTTCTTTTCTTACCTTTTTATTTTTTATTTTGTAGATACGTTTCCTGTTACAATGAAAATGGCTGTACATTCATATATAGCTGGCTATTTGCTAAGGAAACTTAATGAAAAAATTGATTGTACTGAATGCCTTAATAATATGCAGGAACCGAAGACTTTTTCTGCTCTACATCGGTTTATATCAAATCAAGATAAAGGAGAATTATTATACCCCAAACCAAAATTTGTATATATATTGGAAATTATTCAAGAATTTGTGGACCAATGCGCTAATACTTTTAAAAATTATAATGTTTGTGAAATAATTTTTGTGTCAAAATGATTTTTGTCAAAATGATTTTTGTGTCAAAAAGAAGGAAGATTTTTTTTTAATCAACTTGAAACTTTAATGTATAATAAACTGTTGTTTATAAGTATAATAAACTGCTGTTGTTTCAAATGCCGTTTAGCAATCGCGGAGCGGCGCCAGATCCTCCTATAGGACGATGGGCGAAAGGAATGTAGGAAAAAACGCGAACGGAAAAAACGCGAACGGTAAAAACGCGAACGGAAAAACGCCAAACGGAAAAAACGCGAACGGTAAAAACGCGAACGGAAAAAACGCCAAACGGAAAAAACGCGAACCAGAAAAAAACGAATACCCCCCCCCCCTCAGAATAATAATTTTTATTTAAATATTGACATGAACTTATTTTGTTTTGTAGTAAATACGATAATGGTATTTAATCAAATATTGGACTGCCTCAAAATTCTTTTGTTTTTGAAGTAAAGGAGCCACTTTTTATATTTTGAGAGCATATATCTTCATATTAATCAGGGAAATTTACAACATTAAATAAAAAGGAAATAATTGCTTTTAGCTAGTCAAGCTACTTGTCAAGGTCATGAAAGCCGTGTCCCTTCCAAGAAAAAAATAGGGGAGATTCCCCGGACAATGGGGAATGTCTTTGCCGGGGCTATGGGAGATAACGTACCGGAAAACGCCTAAGGCAAGATGAACAAACAGGTTTTTTTTTTTAGGTTGAGGTTCGTACTGCACAGATTTTACATTCAAGAATATTATATCCAGAAAAACATTTAAAAGCTGTGCGGTCATGGGCGCACCCACGGAGGGGGCTATGAGGGCTAAAGCCCCCCCCTAAACCTGGAGTGTTAGATGTGAAAAACTTTGAAAATTGTCACTAACGAATTATAATATTTTACCTTAAAAAATTGTCTTCAAATTATTTCTAATTTTTTGTGGGGGGGGGATTAATTAAAAGTGGGGGAATGTTGGTTTTTAAATAAATACTTACAGTTAGTGCATAAATTACCAACTTTTAAAGTTAGAACTGGAAAGATTAGATATTGGTTGAAAAAAAGACTATGAAAAGATTGGGCTTGTGTTCTATGGGCAAGTGGTAACGAATATTTTGAAGTTATAATGGAGTTATAGCTATAATCGAGGTCACTTATAACCGAGTTTGGCAGTATTTATAACCCCAGTCCCAACCCTAAACCAAAATCCTGAGTGCGCCACTGTGTGCGGTAATAAATATATTTTATCACAGTTTAAAAAATTAATTTTTATATCAATTATTCTGTTGAGAAAGATAGAATCATTGTATTGAGATTTTTTTAAAAACAAAATTTTCAAAATTATTTAAAAGGGTATTTTTAGCGTTAAATAGAAACTCAATTGATTTCAAACAATTTATTTAAATTTGAATGAAATTTAAACTCGTAATCATTTGATTTTTCTCCGCTAGAGTATTTAAATCATTTTTATTTCCTAGTTTTATGTGATCTAAACAGTAATGAATTATATAAATGACATTAAAACATATACAAATTAAAATCAAAATATTTAGTAGATTAGAGCCACGTGCCTTTAATTAACTGAAATTGATCACAATTTTTTTTTAAAGAATGAGGGGGGGGGGGAGTGTTTGCCTTTACACCTTCTCACCTTTAAAAGGGGAGACTTTAAAAATGCACGAGATTTAAAAATTCTCCTGAACATAATAAAATAGAGAAATAGTTTAATTAATGAATTATTAATTTACCAAGTTTAATTAATTAATTACTAATTTAACAAACTGAATGTTCAATTTGTTTGTATTCTTAGGACAAGGACCAGAACTAGTCATTCCTCAACAAATTATAGCAGTTGCGAAAATTTTAAGTACCATCTCTCACCTACCAAGATCACCCTAAAAAAGAATATCCTATCACACCGTTTTAACATGCACGTTCTCTGTAATAAATTCTGACCTTCAGTTTATTCCTTACCAACCATGGCTAATGTAACTGGCTTTCTTTTTATAAGTGCAAGATTTTATTTTCATTCATCATAATTCATTCTGATTCATCTTGTTAGCTTTTTGGTTTTAAATTATTAGAATAATGAATGATTTATCAGTATATATTTATGTATACATATTTTTGTTTTTTAAAATATTCATTTTAAGCATGAATACTCTTATTTTAAAAATGCTTTTTTTAATTAAGTCATGGTATTAATAAGTCAACAACTAATAAAAACAACTTAAAATAAACTCTTCAAATTAAATGTTAGTGTAATTGTAACTTTTCAAACAAATTTTCATTTCTAAATGCTAACAACCCCTTTTTACAGGAAACTTTTTAAAAATGATTTAAAACTTATTTCTTAAAATATAAAATATTGGCTATTTATAACACTGATTAAAATTAATGGTTAATTTGTTTTCTTAGAATAGTTTTAATAATTATATTTTTGCTATTATTGATATAGCAAAGCTTATTGCCCCCTCACCAACTTTGATTAAACATATCTGTAAGCCTTCTTAGAAGAAAGAGGGCTGTATAAAAAATACATGTTTCTATATATTTACATTTAATATTCAGAAAATTTTATTTGATACCATAAAATAACTATGTAATTTATTCTATATGTCTATGATCAACATTTAAAGAAGGAAACTCTATAGGTCAGGGTTTTTAAGACAACCTCGATAACAGTGTTTGGAAGTGATTATGATTTTTATTTAATATTAAATATATTAAACTTTTTACTTTCACTGTAAATTATCATGAAAGTTATTTATGTTTTGTGGCAGATCTACACAAGTATTGTTTGTCAGGAGAGGTCAGCTCGCGTCACTGAATGTTTCGCTTAGAGCTACATATACGTCCTTCCCGTAATTTCCCGCCAGAATTTGGAACCTCATCAGAAGGTGGGGGACTTCTGAATATTGGCACCCCTCGGAAACTGCTAGCGACCGCCGAGAGGACTTTCGGCACCACGGATTTAACGTGCACGTACGCCGCATGTACACGGTGGTCTTTAGTGGTACGCCGGTATCGAACCCACAGCCTTCCGGTTACGAGTCCAACGCCTTAACCGCTGGGCTACCACGGCCCCTTCTACACAAGGATTGACTGCTTAATTTAGACATGCCTTGGGTGGAGGACTTTTTGAAGGGTCCTAACCCGAATTCACATTACAGATGGAGAAAGTGGCCGCGCGCTAAGCCAGAACCCTATACCTATACATTAGTCTTTTACTAATTCTGATGAAATTAGTAAAAATTATTTATTCTACAATGTGAAAGGTACTTGATTAAATTTTTTAAAAATTTTTATTAGATAAATTTATATCTTATAAAGCTCTCTTCTTTATAAAACTTACAGCTTATTAAACTTTTAAGATAAACTGAAAAAAAACTTGCTGAAATACGCAAGACTGATAAAGTATAAATATTTGAAAGGATAACTTATCAAATGTTGAACTATTCATATATGAATAAAATACAGCAAGAAAAAAAAAAAGATGCAATAAATCTATTATTACAATTAATATAACTTGATGTAAAACTGTGAGAGTATTATTAAGAAAAGGGAAAATACTATTCACTTTCGCTCAACGAATAAAACATTTTTGCATAAAATACTTTGCGTTGCATTAAAAATAAAAATAAATAAATAAATATTTTAAAGAAAACCTAGTATTTAGAAAGAATTTAAAACCACAACCTATTGGGAATGAGAAAAATTGTTTAAACGAATCGCTTAAAAAATAACCTTGTTTAAATTAAGCTAGTCTGAAAGTGAAAAGTAGTTTTTTTTTTTTTTTTTTTTTTTAAGAAAAACAAATATTCTCTCAAGTCACAGGCTGGAGTTTCTTTTTGCATTTTTAAGTGGAACGGTTAAAACGACCCTTCAAACAAATGTTTAAAATAAAAAGATTTGGGGACAGAGGGGACACCCCCCCCCCTGTAACCCCCTCTCCCGATTGCGATAGTTCATATGTACAATATGCTTAGAAAACTTGATAACAATAGCTTTTTTAGACAAGGATTATCCCCGCTCCCAGACCAACTGAAAATTTGGAGGGTCACATGAAGATTTGAGGGGGTCACATGTCGAATTTAAGAGCAGAAAAGGAAATTTCTTTTAAATTTTAAAACAAATGTCCGTTTAAAAATTTTTGACGAAGTGGGAGGAAAGGGGGACACAGCCCCCCCTGTGCCCCCCCTCTTCGACCCTACGCCTATGGTTCGAATGTATTGTACTCTTAGGAAAACCTATTAACAATAGATTCCTAAGGAAGGCTCATCACTGCTCCAGACCTACTGAAATTTTGGGGGTGCACAGGAAACATTTGAGGGGGTTATATCGAAATTTTAGAGCAGAAAAGTTTCTTTAAAATTTCAAACATGTTTATTTTTTAAAAAATTGACGAAATTGTTCAGGGGGCAAGCCCCCCCCCCTGTGCCCCCTTCTTCGACCCTACGCCTATGGTTCATATGTATTGCACTCTTAGGAAAACCTATTAACAATAGCTTCCTAAGGAAGGCTCATCACTGCTCCAGACCTACTGAAATTTTGGGGGTGCACAGGAAACATTTGAGGGGGTTATATCGAAATTTTAGAGCAGAAAAGAAAAGTTTCTTTAAAATTTCAAACATGTTTATTTTTTAAGAAATTGACGAAATTGTTCGGGGGGGCAAGCCCCCCCTCTTCGACCCTACGCCTATGGTTCATATGTATTGCACTCTTAGGAAAACCTATTAACAATAGCTTCCTAAGGAAGGCTCATCACTGCTCCAGACCTACTGAAATTTTGGGGGTGCACAGGAAACATTTGAGGGGGTCATATCGAAATTTTAGAGCAGAACAGAAAAGTTTCTTTAAAATTTCAAACATGTTTATTTTTTTAAAAATTGACGAAATTGTTCGGGGGGGGGCACAGGGGACACGTGACCCTTTGCCCCCCCCAACCGACGCTACGCCTATAGTTCATATGTTAAATTAATCATGTTGGCGTTTTTACCGTTCGCGTTTTTTCCGGTTGGCGTTTTTTCCGTGGGCGTTTTTACCGTTCGCGTTTTTTCCGTTCGCGTTTTTTCCGCACACCGGGCGAAAGAAAGCAGCTTCCATTTTAATGAGTCTCAGTGGGAGGAAGACCGATCTTAATTCGGGATCCCCTAATTTTGAGCCAATTCCTGACGAGACACTCAGCACCTGAAATCGACACCCATATAGATATCGTTTGAACATGGAGGGCTTTGGACCCACGAACAGATTTTACGTGCACCACCTGCTGGCGTACAAGATCCAAGCCCGTGCTGCTTCACTTTCCGTCTTCATACAGGCACGGGGTTTAGTGACGAGGCCACTGCGCCTGCCCGTAGCCAGATGATTCAACAGAGGGGGCAGTCCCCCCAGGATGACTATGCATTTTCATTTGTTTTCTTCTCCCCCCACTTCCAGCCGAGTGCGTAAATAAAATCTGAAAGAATTTTAGATTTTTTTTTCTTTAGATTTTTTTTTCTTTTCTTACCTTTTTATTTTTTATTTTGTAGATACGTTTCCTGTTACAATGAAAATGGCTGTACATTCATATATAGCTGGCTATTTGCTAAGGAAACTTAATGAAAAAATTGATTGTACTGAATGCCTTAATAATATGCAGGAACCGAAGACTTTTTCTGCTCTACATCGGTTTATATCAAATCAAGATAAAGGAGAATTATTATACCCTAAACCAAAATTTGTATATATATTGGAAATTATTCAAGAATTTGTGGACCAATGCGCTAATACTTTTAAAAATTATAATGTTTGTGAAATAATTTCAAAAATCCTGTTACAGAAAATGACAGGAACTGAATTATTTTCATGTTCTATAAATTCCAGTCATTTGTGTAAAATTTGGGAAATTGTATGTCATGAACTTGTGCCAGTGTTTTTAAAAAACTATGCTTTTCAAATAAGTGATGAATTAGAAAAACGTAAACATTTATGGATAAAATCTTTAAATCGAAAAGTGCATAAAATAGCTTGATTTTAATGATTTTTTTAAACTGCATATGTATTTCAATATGCATAGCCACAGATATACACTCTATAATAAAAAAATCGATGCCCCAAGAAGGAGTCTCCCGATTGTAATGAAATTTTGTATGCAAAGATATTCGAACCGAACATGCAAATTTCTATCTTTTTCACTACATTATTTTTTTACAAACTAGTGTAAATAATAAAGATGGGAGTAAAAGACGTGTTTCGGAGCTAAAGCATGGCATTTTTCAATATTATCCTTTGAAAAAAATTGAAATAAAATAAATCAAGACAGCACCTTTGCTGAAACTTATCTTGGTGACGAAATGCAAGACGAAAGATGACTTGTTTTCTTACAGTTGGGTGCATTTTTTTGAATTAACTGCTGGAAACGCAAATCTATTTTAACTTGTAAGGTGCGTCGTAGCTGCATATTTAATTTTCGAAATTGTTTTGTGAACCTTCTTTTAAATAACCCACGAGCCACCACTGCCCATATAGAGCAGATTTGGGACGTTATGGGAAGGCGATTGCAACCATCTCAAAATGTTGCCGCTTTGGCCCAACAGTTGGAGACAATTTGCCAAGAAATTCCATATTACACCATCCAGAAACTTTATCAGTCTGTACCACGCCGGGTGACAGCTTGCATCGAGGCCAGAGGTAGACCAGCCCTTTATTGACTTCCTCCCTATGTAATGGTCAGACTCTACAATAAACCATTCAATTGTTCGGAAATTTTAATCGTTTGTTTTTTATGAATGTTCTTTACATCCCCAATTTTTATCGCAATCGGACGATTCCTTCTTGGTGCGTCGTTTTTTTTTTTTCTTTGTGTGTGTGTGTGTGTGTCATAGATTGTATTTATATAGCATTAAATGTAGCTTTAAAGTATATTTTATTCTCATTTTTACATTGATTTATTGTCGAAAGTATGGTCGCCACTTGTATAGCATAAGTTTAACTTCATAAGTACATACTATTCTGTATAACCAGTGTTTAAATAATTTGTAAATTTTGCACACAGTTATATTTGTTGCAAATTTTGTACTATTTGCATATTTTGTTATCTTTTCATTATTTTTGTTAATTTTTTATTCACCGTTGAAATTATCGTCACTATTTGCATAGCTTCAAGTGTAGCTGCAGCTACACGTTGAGTTCATTTTTGCATTTTCATTTATTATTGTTGGAAATAAATTCCCCATTCTCATAATAATTTGTAAATTTTGATTAGAGTTATATATTTCACAAACTTTATGTAATTTGCATTGGTAGCATATTTTATTAGTTTTTACATTTATTTATTCTCGAAAAACCATTTGTCTAGTATTAAGTATGACTTCATAAATATCTCTTAGTCTGCGTATGTGTTTGAATATTCGAAGAATTTTGTACATACTTGTATATTTTGTAATTTTTTAAATATATTTTGTATTATCCACAAATTGCGTTAATTTTTGCATTTGTAATTATTATCCGGACTCCCGCACGGAAATCGATTGAACGGTCTAGAGTTTTGGGTGGTTTTCTCCACATATAACAGGATACAATTAAATCTAAGACTTTTTTCAATGTTAAATGTACTCGCTATTTGAAAACTGAAGAGGATTTACTACAAAATTTGTAGCCAAATGAATAAAGCAGAAAGAAAGACGCTAACAATTGCGGCATGCTAACGTTGTTTTATCTGTGTTAAAGCAGATATACCTTCTTTATCAATAAATTCCTGAAATACGATTCGTAATATTCAAAATTAATACCATACGACATCCAGGCCTGGGGTCCTCTAAGGTCCGGGACAATTCTCCCTCCTGTGCCCCCTCTTGGCCCTTACCTTTCCATAGGTTGCGAATTCGGTAAAATGCTGTCTAATCTAACAACCTTACATTTAACACCCCCCCCCCCGCATGAAGAACAGTTTGGATGGGGCTCAAAATTTTCGGAGGGGGTTCAAACGGTAAAAAATGCAGTATTTTTCTCAAAAGGACACTATATCATTTTCATTTTAGTAATAAAAATCAAAATTTCGTGGGGAGGAGGTTCGGACATCTGGACCCTCCCCGTCTCCCCCTTAAATACGTCCTTGCCCCTGGTGTTGAATTTCTGAACTTTTTTTGCGCCGATAATAAATCCCTTGACCACAATTACAAAGTTTGATAACATTTGGTCCAGTAGTTTTCCTTTTCTGATCGTTTTAAAGTGGGACTTTAATTATGGACACCCTGTGCATACCCAATTTGTGCTCAATCGAATACGCACCTTTCAGACGCTAACGCACTTTCGAAAATTTCCGTCCATTGGCCCTAATGTAAAAGAAATCTTTTTCTTAGCCTTGTAAAAAAGACTATGAGTCCTATACATACCAAAATCGATACCGGTCTTGCGACGATGATCTATAACATATATACGAAATTTGAGCTCAATCGAATGCACCGTTTTAACGCTAGCGCACTTTCAAGAATTTCCGGGAGGGAGTAGAGTTTTGACAAAGAAGTCCACACATTCAAAAAATTCCAGGGAAGCCATTTGGCTGACTTAAATTTTGAAATTAAAATTATTTTAGAAGATGCTAATAAAAAATTGAAAAAAGTAAGAAAATCTGAAACGCACTATAGTGCTATATATTAAAATCGTATCATAATTATGCGTCGTCCCTATTTTTCTTGCTTATTCCCTTAGGTTGGAAAGTGTATCATGATTCATGAGTGTGCCGTATTTTTCTTCTTTGTTTCATAAAACCCATTTTTGAAATCGAAATCTATCTTAAAATCACCCACTAAAACTATTTTACAATCTTCGCCATGTATATTACAACTATACTTCAGTGTTTTAAATATTATTTCAAATGTGCATCACAGAGGCGTAGCCAAGGGGGGAGGGGGTTTGGGGGGGGGTGGTCATAACCTCCCCATGAAGAATTTTTTGCCATACAAAATGTATATTCTTCACTACAATATCACACACACACGTATATCTATATATAAGTTGCAGTGGTCGTAACCCCCCCCCATGAAAACTTTCAGGCTACGCCCCTGGTGCATCATAATCCATGAGTGTGCCGTGTTTGTCTTTCTTTGGTTAATTCTTACTTTAACGTCCCGACTCTCGCCAAGGTGGCGATAATTAAACATATGCAGTTACGAGAACGATTTTTTGCATTTATGCGGCAATCGTAATTTAGAATTAAAATGGCGATTTGGAAGAACATGTAAGTACAGCGTTCCGTTATTTATTTAGAGTTGCTAATTAATGTAGTTTTAAAATTAAGTGTCTTCAAATTCCTTAGCTAGTGCGTTTATCGCTAATTTGTTCACTTTTTCATCTGGTTCTCTTGGGAGCGTTGAAACTTGTGTATAATTCCTAAGAGACCCATGACTACAAAGCTCGCCAAAGTGCGGGGATTTTTTAGGTTGGCGAAAGTCATGGGCGCCGGCAGCATAGGGCAAAGGGAGGACAATGCCCCCCTGGATTTTTGTATACAGTGTTTTCCCTTCCTCTTTCCAACATAGTAACCATACGTTGAAGTAGTCTTTGCCCCCCCTGGGAAATATTCTGCCGGCGCCCATGGCGAGAGTGGGATGTTAAAATAGGAATCAACTCTTTCTTGTACCATAATAAACACTTATTTGGAATCGAAATCTATCTTAAAATCTCCTACTGAAACTGTTTTACAATCTTCTCCGCAGGAGCGTAGCCAGAAATTTTTTATGGGGGGGGGGTGGTTACGACTACTACAACTCATATATATGTATACGTGTGTGTGATAATGTAGTGAAGAATATACATTTTGTATGTCAAAAAATTTCTCATGGGGGGTTATGACCCCCCTAACCCACCCTTGGATACGCCCCTGTGGCATATTCCAACTATATCCCGTAGACATTTTAAATACTGTTTGGAATAGGCATCATAATCCATGAGTGCACCGTGTTTCCCTTCCTTGTTCCATTAAACACTTCTTCGGGATCGAAATCTATCTTAAAATCGCCTACCAAAACTGTTTAACAATTTCCGACAGGCATAGTCAAACCACTTCACCTTTATAAATCTCATTTGGAAAGTGTATCATAATTTATGAGTGTACGGCATTTGTCTTCTCTGTTCTATAAAACATTTCTTCCGAATTAAAATCTATATTAAAATCGCCTACTAAAACTATTTTACAATATTCGCCAGGCGTTTTCTAACTATACTCGAAATAGATTTATAATAAATTGTCGCATTTTGGCACCAAATTTAGCGAACAATTATCAAAAATTACAAACCTTGAGCGACTTTCAACATTTTATTAATGCCCCCCCTCCTCTCTACGTTATCACATTTGAAAATAAATTAAGTATAAAAAAAAACATACTTGAAAAGTGACAAAACGCACTAACTGTAGGAAAATCGTGTCTACACAAAAACCGTGCTCGAGCGAAATAGCACTCAAGTGCTAAAAAAGGCGCCAAAACACGGCTTTTTTTTTTCTCGGCTTGAAAACATTGGCTGCATTCGTAAACGATAAACTCGTTGCACGAGTGCAACTCGTTTGGCGTTTACGAATGCGGCCATTGTTATCCATTCCTGGATACTTTTAGCTTTCATTTTAGGCATAATTTCTCCGGCAGAGTTGGCAACAGTGATTCGTTGGGTGAAAGCGACAAATCGGCGAAAATTTACTCGTACGGAAAAACGGAGCTTTCTGGACAGCCTGTAACTATCCAAGTGAGCCATGTGTTTAGGAACAACTTCGATGGTTGTTTACGGCCATTCATGCACATTCTATTGTATTATTTTATTCATCGATTCATCTGTGTAAAAGATATAACTTCATTATCCTTTAATAAGAGATATTCATTTCTATTCATAAATCAATTCATTCAGTGTGTGATGTAATATTCTTAGATATTAAAATAATTCTACGATTCAAGCCAACTTGTTCTCAAGTACTTATCCTGATGTTCCATCCAGAACAAGTAAGACTTTACCTTTTATTCAAGTACTGATATTTGAAATTGGTGATAAACAATTAATTTATTAAAAAAACAACAGCGAATGTTTTTTCTGTTGATCTAAGAGGTTATGTTTATGTTGTACATAGATTTAAATGTTCTTTTCTTTTTTGTTTAGGTTTAAGAAGTAAACAATGTCACTCTCCAAGGAAAGTTTTTATGTCAAACATAAAAAAGATGAAGACGTTACGTCAGTGTGGAGTCATTTTTTAGTCAACAAAACGGGTAGCTCAGCACAATGTAAGCGTTGTTTAGCTATTTTAAAAACCTTAGGAGGATCAACCAAAGGCCTACATACTCATCTATTTTCAAAACATTCCGTAAAAGTAGATTCTGCTAAGGCATCTTCCTCAACGAGCCAAAATAATGAAGGGCCACCTTCGAAAAGAAAAATGACGTAAATCGCCGACTATTTTGTGAAATCTGTACTATGACAAAAAAACAGAAAAAAAGCAAGGGGAAAAAGTACAGGACATTTAGGAAAATGACCCACACAAAAGATAAGAAGTAAGATGACCGCTTTTTATCGCACAGCAACTGCTCTTTTCTCCCCTAATTTGACCACCCTCTACAAAGAAGATTCTGAATTCTTTCGACAGTGGGAAAAAATGGACGCCTTTTTCGCCTTGCATTTCGGGGCTATTTTCTTATAGCTCCAGGCAATCCGCGTCCAAATGCCCCTTACACGGTATGACTGTGCTAGATGGTTTTCCTTTTAGCGTATTTGTGACATCAAATGATTTAAGATCGTTACTGTTAGCAAAAGGGTACTCAGACTTACCTAAATCTGCTTCAACAATCCGCAACAGAGTACTAGACTATAGTGTAAAGATAAAAAAACAAATAACAGCTGAACTATCTACATTGAAAAAAGAAGGACAACGATTTAGTCTAAGTTTTGACGAATGGACTTCTACCTCTAATAAGAGATATATGAATTTAAATATTCATTCAGTAAACAAAAAATGGAATTTGGGACTTAGTGTAATCGAATTGATAAATCGCTGAACGCCGAAACTTGTGTTCATACTTTAAAAAAGCGACTTTTGGAGTTTCATATCTCATTAGATACAGATATTGTGGCAATAGTGACTGATGGTCCGAATGTAATGCTGAAGGTTGGAAAAGCAGTTGTTAATGCAGAACAGCAGTTGGAACAGCAGTTGTTAATGCAGAAGGTTGTTAATGCAGAACACCAAGTTTGTTTTGCACATGGTATTCATTTTGCCGTTTGTGATTTATTGTATAAAAAGACACCAGTAAATGAGACTACCAGTGATGATATTGATGACTCGGATGATGATAATGAAGAACTAGACTCAGGATTAGTCATTGAAACTGGAAATGGTCGGGATTTGACTTATGATGATCGAAATATTAATGAGTTAGTAAAGAAAGTTCGTAAGTGGTTCTTATTTTCAAAAGAGCATCCTTGAAAAATGATACAATACTTCAAAAATATGTTAAAAAAGAACATGGAAGAGAGCTTAATTTACTACTCGACTGTAAAACGCGTTGGAACAGTCTCTTTACAATGCTGGAGCGATTTGATCTTTTAAAAACTAGCGTAAAAAAGGCACTTATTGATCTGAATAATCCTGTACGATTTGAAGAGTCAGATTTTCAACTCATTAGTGAGATAATCAAGTTATTGGCGCCAGTTAAATTATCTGTAGAAGCACTTTGTCGTTCTGATGCCAATTTGTGCACGGCGGATGCGACACTCAAGTTTCTTTTTCAAGAATTGCGTGACAATGACTCAATTTTGGCTTCTAAATTGAAGACACATTTATTGAACCGCTTGAAAGATCGTCGATGAAGTGAGTTAAGTGGAGTATTAAACTATCTACAAAATCCTCATACTGAGAAGACTGAGTTGGAGACTGATTGTGGTGTAAAGGAGTTATTTTCAAGTCCAAGCAAGATGACTATAAAAAAACAGATTATTTTGTTAACTGGGAAAATTGAAAATAGTGATAATGAAGAAAATGACATGAACATTGAACCCACGCAGACAACTAGTAAAACTAATTTAACATTAAAAGAAAAGCTTCGGAACGAAATAGAAAACAGTATGAAAACTATAAATCCTGAAGCATATAAAGAAACTGATCTTTCTGAGATCATTAAACAAGAAATGAATCTTTATGAGGCTAGTTCCACACGAGGTTATAATTTGGAGAACGCTTATAAAAATTTATTGACGATTCCTCCAACTTCCATCGAGCCTGAACGCGCGTTTTCCGCTGCTTCATATTTGTGCAACAAATTAAGAAGTATGCTTTCGGATGAGACGTTGGATGCGTTGTTATTTCTTAGATTTTATTTTCGTGGCTTAAATAAAAGTAAATTATAGTTTCTGGTCTATTTGATTTAAAATTTGAGTCCTATGAACATTGATCTCTTTTGACTTTTTGATTTGAAATAAAAGGTTGATTTTGATATGTTTTACTTTCTTTTTGCTACCACTTTCTATTACCAATACAATTCCGGGACTATCCCGGGATCCCGGTATTAACTGTTGATAATCCCGGGACTAGAAAAATGGACCGGGATCGAATCCTCTAGTTACGATCTATTTTTGATTTATTCGAGGTTAGAAACCCTTTTTTTTCAGCCCATCAGTTTGTTCTCTTATTGTCAACGTTTAAGTAGTTGTTAAAGTTTAAAGTCATTATAAAAGAATATATTAGATCTATTCTGTTTTTGATTTCATGATTTCGATGTGTGCTTTTGTACTAATAATTTAAATTGCGCTACACTTTTTCTTTTCTTAAGCGTGAGTTTATAAAAGAAAATTATGTTTAAAGCATATTTATGTAAGATTATACTTTTATAGCATCTATATTTATGCGAGAAGATTGAATTTAGGTTTATAGAATTTATTTTTGTAAGATGCATTTTCTTTGAAATAGAAAAAATAAGTATTTTATGTTTAAATTGAACCACTATAGAGAAATTTACAATTTCAATCGTAAAGAATTATCATAGATGTATTACACGACAAAGACGTAAATGAATGAAAGTGTAGCTCAAAAACGAGCTGTGGAGGCAAGTGAAACTGAACAACTAGTCTATGAAATCATGAATATATCAATGGTGATTTAAATTATTTTATTGACAGAATATCGTTATTCTTAAGCCTGGAGATCAATATAAATCAATTTCTCGTACTTCCATTATAATATTTTCTCTCGAGGTAGCTCTTCCGGAAGCGGTCCAGTCATTTAAACTCGGTTCCCATTAAGAAAACCGAAAATAAAGCAGCGTCGACCTAGGTTAGCGCTTGGGAGGGTGACCACCTCTCTCGACTGGATTTGCTGTGGGACCGTGTACGCTAAAGGGAGTTTGTGCGAGTAAAATCTTTCTTAGCTCCAACGCCCTCTTTGGTGAAAGGATTTCTATGGAGGGGCCTGTCCAGGCGCTGAAGTCTCTCATTTGAAATCATTTCAAAACAAGGAGAGCAATAAAAGGGGGCAGCGTTGACGTGCATACCAGGCGCCTCCAGAATTGAATAGCCAAAAATTATCAGCCTTCATAGGGGGTCAAACTTAAGTTCCGCTGCTGACCCGGTCTGAAAGGAAAAAAGAAATGTACGCAATCAGATGCGGTATGTGGTTGCTGGAATAGACAACTTTTTTTTTTTCTTCTTCGCCTTCTTCTGAAGCTGCAGCCAACGTGTTACCATAATGTATGTCCCACACCTTAAACACAGCTATTTTGAAAAGAAAAACATATTAGCCCTGTTAATAAAATTTTATGAATAATAATAATTTTGAAATACCTTTTAAATTTTATTTTATAAATCATGGTCTTAGATTATATTGTTCATATTATTTAACACTTTGAGGTGTCTAAGCCCTAGAGGCTGATAGATATAAATAAATTGAAATGTAAACGTTGTTACCTTTTCCTTTTATACTGTCAACAATAACATTTAGATGTATGTTTTCAAGCTTTATGAAATAGAGTTTTGCTTCAAAGAAGTAATTCTTTGTGATTATCGTTGAATGTTGAAAATCGATGACAACTTGTACTGATTTTTTCTTCCTGCAAAGTGTTTTTTTCAAATGTAAGGTGTCCACTATTAAACTTCAGCTTTTTTGTTTTAATGTGTAGTTGCAGATATGTCACTTAATGTAAAATGTAACAAACATTTTTGGTCATTGTATTTATTTATTATTATTTTTTTTTAGAAAAACCGAAGATATAAGGCAATTGTTTTTTGTTTGCTGTTTTATGTGAAGTTTCAGAACATAATAAAATATTGTCTAGATTTTTTTTATATATAACTGTGCAATTTTAAATACTATGCATTTTAAATGATTGTTGGAAATCAACGAGGATGCTTATTTTGATGTTTTTACTCTCTTGTGTTTCCGGAAAAGTTCATTTCGAATAAGAGATGATTTCCACAGAGCTTCAGTTATCCTGTTTTATTTACTAAATATGTCACTTAATGTAAATTATATTCTGCACAATACTGGAGAAGATTTATTGGTGCAAAATCATGTATTTTTAATGTCTGTATATTGCTCTATATATCGTTGGGTTACTGTCCAAGCAACTCAATAAATACATTTAAACTACAACATTAGAATTTCAAATTAAGGTATCAGTACATGTCCGGAAGCATTTTTAGAAATTTTTTAATTTTTAACTTCAGAGGTACATTTTATTATTATACTTAAAAATTAGGAAAAGTATAAGATAAAAACTTTACTGAAAGATATATTTTGCCAGAGAAATATGGAAAAAAAAACCCTGATAAATTAGCATTTGCGCGAAAGATGATCATTTAAAAACAAATGTATCTGTTAATATTCTGTACAGATCACCATGCCGTTTTCTAGGGAATAGATCATTCTCATAAAAAATAATCAATATCTGAGAAACTAAAGCTTTTAAAACATAAACATACATAAATATTTCTGAAAATTCTTCACAAGTCAAAATATAAACGTTATAAAATATTAAATATTTTATACACAATAATAAGCATAGTCTCTTCAATTTATTAATATCTGTAAAAGAAGAATGCGAAATTTCAAGATATTTCATGGGGAGATTTTTATTGTATATTGTGTTTTGCGTTCAACCAAAAGTGTAAAATTTTATCTTTAGAAAAGTGAAAAAATAAGTTTTAAACACACGTAGAATGTGGTTTTTTAGTAACATTTAATCAGCTGTAACTTCGTTTCTGAATAAGATAGAAATAAAATTTAATTGGTTTAGGAAATCTGAAAGATGTAATTTGATATTTCAGCAAAATTCAGAAAAATCGATATTTTCATCCAATAAAACGTTTTTACGGTGTACGGTTACCTTAAAAATATCCTTCAGAAAGTGTGACACTTCTTAAAAGAAATAGGAAACAGATACAGTTACTTTTACATATTGGTTGCTGGGAGCATTCTCTGCAGGTTCACGTGGGCGTCATGAGTGAGTGAACCTTGTTTCTTATCCCTGTAGCTATACTCTCTTAAAGAGAATGAAAATATCTAAATCCAATTACATTTTTACATTCAATATGTTCTGTAAAAAATTGCTGAATATTCATTTGTATGCATTTTATTTTATCCATGAAAATACCATTAAACAAAAAAAGCGTTACTTGGGGGAGAAAACAGCTCTATGATGGTGCACCCGCACACAAATCTGCGCAACCATGTACATTTTTGGCGCAGACATTTGTCACTCGAATAATCGGCTACGGAGGTCAACAGGAGTGGCCCCCGCGATCACCCGACCTAAGTGCTCTGGATTTCTTTCTCTGGGGCTTCCTGAAAAGCAAAGTGTACGAACGTGAATCCACGAGTAAATCTGATTTACTCAATCGAATCAACATGGCATGCAGGTCTGTGACACCAACTATGTTGCAGAAGCTACAGACGGAGTTTCTGACGCGGGTTCGGTACTGCATTTCTGCGGAAGGCAGTCATTTTGAACATTATTTTAGTTAATTTGGTCATTCTGATATAATAAAGCCCTTGATTCATGATTGGCGCACCATTCCACATTATGCTATAATTTGAACGGCAAATCCTGTATTCCTTTGCTGCTATTTGTTAAAACAAGCTGTTTTAATCTTTTCGGTACAAGTTGTATTTCCTTAATTTAACTTTTATTGTTTGCTATACAGCAATACAAATTATAATCTATGATGTTTATTACGATGTTTTAATATTACTATGATGTTTTTCTTTTGCTCTTTCTGTAGATAGTGAATTACTGCTCTCTAAACTGAATTTATGTACGAGACCCTTTTCTGAGCAATTCAGATGCTTCAACTTTATGTAGGCATAACTCGGTCAATTTTTATCGTAATAAAATGAAATTTTTTGTGTTTACTTTGTTTTTTGTGTACTGCATCTTTTCCTATACATAAGTGATAGGACCTGGGAACCGTATAAAAATTTAATTTTTGTAATTTTTTTCTAAATGGCTTTTTTGGTTCGAAAAGCACGTAAAAGCATTATTTACCTATTTTAAAACATTTTTCAAACTGGAAGTGCATATCTAAACCGAACGGTTCGGAAATTAGCTATTGGGCCACATTAAGGCTGGACACCCTTTATATACACATATTTGTACTTAAAGCTCCATAAATGTGCAAAATTTGTATTGTTTTGTCGAATAGCACGTAATATTTCTTTATATGTATTTGGTATTATGTAGGTGCTAGTAACACTCATGACACCCAAGGGAAACAATATTCTATGAAAACCATGAGCACCTCTCCGGTAATCCAAATATTTGTTGGCAAAATGCCACTACAAATCAATTTCTTATTCATATTATATTTTCTCCCCAGGCGACTCGTCCGGCAGCGGCTCAGTCATTTAAACTCGGTTCCCATCAAGAACACCGAAAGTGAAGCAGCACCGACCAAGGTCAGTGATTGGGAGGATGACCACCTCTCTCGACTGGACTGCTGTGGGACCGTGCATGCTGAAGGGGATTTAAGCTAGTAAAATTTGTCGTGGCTCCTATGTTGAAACGATAATTATGGAGTGGGCCAGTCCAGGTGCTGAAATCTCTCGTTTGAATCTGTTAAATTGAGGAGACAAATAAAAGGAGGCAGCGATGGCTTGCCTACCAGGTGCCTCAGAAGGAAATGGCCAAACGTTATCGGCCCAAGGGCAGTGTTGGACAAATTTTAATTGTAAGAACAATTAAAGATTGACAATTGATGAATTGTTAATTGTGGCCGTAACAATTAAGAATTGATCAACTGTAATTATCAAAAATTGCAATTGACAGTTTTTTAATTGTTAATTGTAGTAGTAGCAATTAACAATTAATTAATTGTCAATCGTCATTTGCTACAGTTGACAATTAATTAATTTTCAATTGTTTTATGAATTTAAATAAAAACTAATAATTAAAATGTGACTGGTGTGGATCTCTTCATTTTTAGCTACAAAAAGTAGGATGTGTCCATTCTCGAGGTCCCATAAATCACTCTACCAAAATTCATCAAAATCGGTTCAGCGGATAGGCGTGAAAGGTAACAGAGACGGGCTTAATAATACAATTTGGATTGAAAGGCATATTAGCAAAAAGTAAGACTAATATTAATAATCATCAATAACTTTAATTAAATACGATTAGACAGGTAATGAATAAAATATTATAATTTCTTATAATAATCTAGATTGCAGTTTAATAAGACTTTTCGAACATACTGTCGGACAGTTTGTGGCTCTTCGACAGATTGGTCATTGTCGCAAAAGGAAAAAGGCGTTCAACTGCAGCTAATGATGGTAAAGGTATGCTGTATTTTATAAAAATGCTTTTTATCTCAGGCTATCTAGTGAGGAGTTTCAAATCGTGACTTTCTTCTGCAAATAAATGCAATAGTAAAAGTCATTGGTGCATCGGAGGAGTTTCGGCTTATTTCTGTCGCTGAAATATCGGAGTTGGAGTCAGAGTCAAAACTGAAAAAAAGTGTTCTTGGGTACTTTTTTTGTTGCCACTGTTGCTACTACATATTCATTCATTTGTTTGGAAATACAGGTTTTGAAAACTTTTATAATTTTTGTACGATCTGCAGGCTCTAAACAAGCTAACTATTTATTTTTAAATCTGGGGTATGATAATGCGGCACTAGCCACATTTTCCACTTCAGGAGTGCTGGCGTCAAACAGTTTTTCAAACCTTTTTCGACACCCTCTCTGTATGCCTTGATCAAATTGCTGCGAAGAGAAGAGTTTTCTTTTCAATTTTCAGTATTTTTTTTCTTCGCGCCAGAAGGCACGGCAGAACTATTCCGTAGTATACGTTAGTTTCACTCTGCAGAATGTCGAGGGCTTCTGCCACTGACGCAGTACATGTCAAATACTCGTGTATGTAATCGAATTCGTTCTCTTTGATAGCATTTTTTATGTTTACTGACCTATGCAAAAGCAAGCTTTTTTTCTTTAATTATGAAAATTTTCTGGAGCGCATTAAACTATTTCATCTGATTTCAGGTCTGCTTAACGTATAACGTATAACGTACGGCTGTCCTAATACGTTCTGTATTATTTCAGCACTCTTTGACCCTCCTGCAGCTTTCCACAAAGCATTATCTCAGGTTTAGACTGAGTAGACAAACTCAATGGTTTAAGAACTGCTGTAATTGAATTTAATATTTTGTTTTATGCACGAGAGTGCAATTACAATTTTGAAAACAGAGTTTTTAATTGGTAGTTTTTAAGAAAGAGCTGGTTGTAAATAGCGGAGTAATGCTAAAGAGGCCTATAATAAATGTTCTGTTTTGTCTTTGAAGTTGTGTCTTTAGAATTTCATGTATTAGTCGCAAGGAACCAGTATTACTGGCAGTACTAATTTGCAATCTTCTGTTGATGAGTATCATTTAGTGTCGACATTTTTCCAGGCGTCCGCTTATAGAAGGACGGTATAGCTGAATTCTGAAGGTCTTTAGGTAAGATTCCATAAATATTATTTATTGGCAAGGAAGAATTAAGAAAGGCTCGCACAGCACAGCGTACGGGTTTCTCGAAAGCTTATAACGAACTTGAAGAACTTATTTCATTACCTAACGTTGATATTTTTGAGTTTGAAACAGAATTAAAATTGCTTAGTGCAAAAGATGAAGGGTAGAGAAAACTCGTGAGAATATGTTAGCCATTACACCAAAAAAAGATTTTGAAAATGAATATGAAACTGTAGAAGAACTTGCGAAAAGGCTTTGAGACTCCCATTACGAGCGGAGAAGATAATTAACGATAAAAGAGACCCTAGCACTGTTACTCAAGCATTTCTGGAATCGAGCTCGAGGTGAACTTTTACCTATCTGAGGTATAAGAGTATACTTTGTCGTTTTTTAAATACTGTGCAGTTATAAATATAACAACACTGTACCATCGTTTTCTAAATACTGTTTTAGTATAAATATATATACACATTATTATAAATAATACATGCATGTATAAATGGCAGCCAAAAAAAGGGGGGGGGCAGCAGATGGCAGAAAACCAGAATTTAAAACAATGCTATGTTTTAACAAATGCTATTGAATAATTTTTATTTACAAATAAGACTCATTCTCGGGTATATGTATGAATGTTTTGTAACTTTAAATTGGTCAAGTCTGTAACGTGTTATATTATAAATGATTTTTTCTCCATATTTTTTTAAAACCTTTTAGCATGCTATTTTCAATAATTTCTCTTTCAATATTAATTCCTGGTACTCTGAAATAGTTTTTCAGTTACGGATGAAAACATTCTGGAGTTTATAACTAAAATTTTTGGAATATATATCTAACAAGGCTTTAGACAAATTCATGAAAAGTACTAACTCCCCCCCGGACCTCAAAGTGTTAAAGTATTTAGTCGTTTTTAAAATCAGTACTACTGTCAGAAAAAACATGCCGGTACTCAGCCAACTGCTGTTACAAGCTTATTATTTTTAAAATAATATTTTATGAAACTAATGCGCACTGTACTCACGTATAATTATTTCTTCTCCAGCCAGTGGAAAGGGATGTTTTGTATTTTTTTTTTCTAATCTTAAAGTGCAATACTTTTTAAAAGTGATTGTTACTACCAGAAACTTCATTGTTTATTACTGATTTTTCTACACGATAATAAAAAAAAGTTCTCTCATCATTATCATCAAATATCAATTCATTCATAAGTTTATATTTTAATCCAGAAGTAAAAAAAAGTTCTTAAAATGAGTTTTTGGATGATGACGAACCATCTTATAAATAAAAATGAAATTCTGTTTGTTTGTTTGTTTGTTTGTTTGTGGATTTGAGTTGTATACAAATCCACAAAAATGGACCTATCGGCCTGAAATTTTGCACAGATATGTAAAATAATATAGAATAAATCATAGTCCACTTTAAAACTTTGAAAGTCCATCCGTTCCCGGAATTTAAGAGATTTTTATGTTCTCCATGCAAAAACCTTTCCGTAATTGTAACCCCTGTAGTGAAAAAAGTGTGAAATAAGGATCGTGGTTGCCATGTGTGGCGATTTTGCCGAATAAAGTGTTTTAAATTCTCAAAGTAAAAATAAAAGAATAATAATGATTTTTTTTTGTTACTTTATATTCGTAAGGTTATTTTTTTAAAATTATAATATCGTGTGCATGGGAAATAGGAGCAGGAATGAAATGTTTTATACGCAAAACAATAAGAATTGAAGATTTCCGAGGCTAATATGTAATTTTTTTTTAGTTTGGCGAAAAAATAAAATGGCTCAAATGCTGATTTTGAGAAAGTGAGTTCTAGCGGTTTGCACAGTTTTCGGCTTGGCGCAATTTATTGAGAGCTTAAGGAAATAGATTTTTGAAAGCAAGTGCAAAGGTTTTATTAGAATACAGCATTAAATTTTAATGATCCGTGAAGAAATAATGCAGTTATTAAGGGATTTCAAGCGATCTATCTTCAGAATTCTCGCCAATTGAGTACATTGATTTAAGTTGGGGGAATTCCGCCAAATTTCCGAAAATTGAAATCTTCTCATTTAGTACATCGGAGTAACGATGAATAAAACACGTTATAGTTGATAATTTAAAAAAATTCGGTTGTATTAAGAGATTCCCCTTTTCAAATAAATGTGTGCTTTACTTTTTGGCGGCCGAACCATTTCCCATATTGATTGCTGCTAAGTCAATGCTTCGAATGATTTCCTGAAAAAACTCTTGCAAAATGGCGTATGTTGGCACTTTGGCGAGACTTAGATTTGAAACTGGATTTTATTTTAGACTGGGGTATATAATGATACTGGTTATAGATAAAAATGAATGTTGGTATGTGTGTATGAGGTTGAAAAACTCCAGCACCGTTTGACCGATCACCATGAAATTTGGTTCACCTAAGTCTTTTATCATGGAGAAGCTTTTTATGCTATCCGTTTTCCTTTAACTTGCCACTAGGTGGCGCAGCAGAACGTCGAATTCTATTCCGTTTAGCCGTTTACTATGCGAATATCGTCCAACCGATTTCGATGAAATTTGGTACACCCGGATATTAGAACACGGAGAATATTTTTCAGTATCCATTTCGCTGTAACTTGCCTTTAAACGGCGCTGCAACACATCAACTTCTATACCGTTCGACCGATCGGCATAAAATTCCTTATACTTACACATTTCAGCCCGAAGAATATATTCTAACTGTGTTCCTTTTGATGTTACTCACCACTAGATGGCACTGCAATGCATTATTATTTTAACTCGCCACTAGATAACGCTGCAGCAGGCCAAATTCTTGACCATTCAAACGGTCGCTATGAAAATCAGTATACATAGCTATTTGAACAATGAGAATATTTTGGCGTTATCCATTTTGCTATAACTCGCTACTTGACGGCGCTGTAGCAAATCATTACTTTAATTAACCACTAGATCGCGCTGCAGTGTATCACTTCTTGACTGTGCAACTGATCGCTAAGAAAATAGGTATACATAGATATTTGAACACGGGTAAGAGTTTGGCGCTATCCATTTTCTTATATAATTTGCCACTAGATGTCGCGTCATCAGGGCTGTCCAGCCGATCGTCCTGAAATTTCGTATTCATCGATATCTGAATGCGAAGAATATTTCCGTCGTATCCGTTTTGCTAAAACTCTCCACTAGATTGCGCTACGCCGCATGACCATCTGCACCGTACAAACGATTGCCTTGAAATTCGGTATGCATGGTTATTGAACACAATATAAAGCGATATCCATTTTGCTATATCTCTTTATTACAATAAATAGTAATCCCCACAAATCGTAATATCAAAAAGTCCATTCATTCCCGTGCGAAGAACGGGTACTTCAGCTAGTATCTTTATATATATCTCATGTAGTATAGCCAATAAATGTCATGCTCCCAGTTGAACCGATAGCAAATTATTCATAAGGTATCTTCTATAATAATAAAAGTGTGCATAAAAGACGTCAAAAAAGAGATTGTATGAATAAAAACACATTATTAAAAAATTGTTTTATTGAAAGAGTAACGTCTCAAGTTGCATTAAACAATTATACTAGAATTTTACTCTTCACATGCAAAAATTGCATAACATGACAGTATTCCGTGAGTGCACCACAAATAAAAAGTAATGAATATATATTTCCATGTCTGTCTGTCCAGGAAGCGCCTCCAACAGTTGGACAGTTGGACTGACGCCTGGCATTTGCATGTTTCGTATAAAGCAATTACGTGCCAGATTTGTTTCTAGTAAGTCCATTCAGCATATCACTGCTTGCACCCCCATACAGTCTACATATCTTGGACTATTAATCTATACATGTTCTTATCCTGGTTATTCTACAAATTTTTTCCAAGACTGACTGTCCAGTGTGAAGACCCCCTCTGACAAACTGAAATTCGTATAAAATGACCACAACAGAGGAGGTTGCTGGTAGAGTTCTAAATTCTGTTTCTCGGATAGCGGGAGTTAAGTCACAAGCTCAGTCACACTGTTTCAAGTTACTTTCTGTTACGACTCGTCCCTGCCTGACTTCATTTACCATCATGGTGTTTGAATCACACTGTTCTTGGCGTTGTCGATGGACTTGGTCCTGGACTGAGAGGAGTGAAGCCCTCTTTCTACCAAGACATGTCACCACATCGGCTGATGGTCAGTTTGCGGGTGGCAGCCGACCTTCCGTGTGGAGGGACTTCGGAAGCTGTTGCAGATTCTTGTTAAAGAAGAGCAACACAGGGCTTACGCCGTAGCTGGCCCCGTGATGGACCGTTGCTTTGCGGACGTGGTTCCCCCTTGGGGCGACGTTGGGCGCCTTCCGTGTTCCGACTGTTGCTGTGGCATCGTCTTGACCGAAACACATTTCTCTCCAGTCACTCCTGCTATTGATCTGGACATTTTTCTGCTTTTTACCCTGGAGAATTTCCTCGCCATTCTCGGTTTTTCTTTCATCTCCATTTTTGGAGGGTCACTCATTTTTCATGCATTTTTACATGGTCTGACCGAGCAACTCGTTGTGAAGCTCACTCTTAAAGTGGGAGGAATGCGGGTCGGTCTCATTTCTACTCTTTTTTTACATGCTGCAGCTTGTTTGGCTCTTCCACTTGCTTTCTTTCCGATCTCTTTGACTTGTCATCTGTTCAATAAACTCGATTCCGAAGCATTTCCCGTGTTAGGTTTTGGGGATTTTTTCATCACAAGATACTAATTGACACGCTTTTATTTACATCTCTGGAGGTTAGCACTCGGTGCAGGTACTCCCTTAAAAATCCTGTTTCGGTTCAATGAAATTTGTCTATATAAATAAAGCAATGTGTAAACTGTCCGTTAGCTTGTCTGACTGTCTGTCTGTGTCTCGCGTAGCTCCGAAACGGGTGATCGTAGACCTACCAAATTTTGTACTGAAATTCTCCAAGACGGGTCTCGACACACCTCAAAGCGATTTTTTTGAAATTCGAATTATTTTAGGAGATATCGATAAAAAACGTGTCGCAAAATGATCATTTTTGTTCTCGCCATTTCGCAATTGTAATCCTACAGTGGAAAGAGGGAGAGTTTAGCTATCTAGGTTGCCATGTTTGGCAAGTTTATTAAATTATTCAGACTCCTGGAGTAAAAATAAAAGAATAACGATTTTTTTTGTTTACATTATCTGTAAGGTTATTTTTTAATTAAAACATCGTGTGCATGTGGAATCAGAGCAGGAATGAAATGTTTTATACTCAAAAGAAAAATAGAATTTGGAAATTTTCCGAGACTAAAACGTGCAACTTTTTAATTTGGCAACAAATAAAATGGTTGATATACGATTTTGAGGAGATGTGATTCTAGCGCCAAGCGCAATTTATCGTCTGCTTCTGCTACTTGAATTATGAATGCACCTGAATTAGTTTTTAAACTTTATTTCAGTTCGAATTGTGCCTTTTTCTGCACAGCTTTTCCCATCTATTTCTTACATCCAGAAAAAGGATAGAAATATCAATTTTAGTTGTGTTTAATCACACTCATGAATAATGATATACTTTCCAACTTAAGGCGCCTGCCTACTGTCGGGGGGGGGATTTTTCTTAATAATTAAAAAATTGCTAATTTATGTGCATTATATAACAGAATACAGTTAAAAACTGCGAATAACATGAAAAAATATGCAAATTTTAAAATATTTTGATATTTAGGCTCAAAATATGCATAAAATTTGCGAAAAAAAAGCACTTTACTAAAACATTGTAAGTCAAATTTAAATAAAGATATTTTTATTCTGTAAATTTTATTTTGATTATTGAAAGGTTCTTAAGGGATTGAACTAAACTCGAAACTCTAACCATGTTATTTAATATTTTAGAGAAGTTAACATTTTATGCGGGGAAAAATCACGAATATACATGACAATTCATAACTTCTATCAACAAAAAAAAAACAAAAAATAATTTAACTAGATTCATCATAGTTCAGTCCCTAAAATGACTCCTCAAGAGTATTTTGTGAAAGTTTCAAAACATTGCATTAATAATTTTTTGAGTTATGGTGTTTTGCGATAAAGCAAAATCGTAAAAATCTCATTTTGAGAAAAAGCATAAAAAAGAAACAAATACTAAATCTTACCTCAAAAATAAAAAATTTATTTTCAGAATGCTCCTGATTTGTACAGCTCGCCATCTCTATTATTATGAACAATGATCTTTTTTTTTCTAATTGCTTTTAAAATTTTTCTACGTTTATGTGCACTTGGGGTTGAATGACGGTTTGAATTGGTCATTCGAAAGCCATCGAGCTGTCGATATCCTGACATGGTAAAATACCCAGGATTTGTGATATTTAGATCTGTTAAAACTTTTAGACAGCCTTGATAGCCTTCATTGAACTGTATTACTGCATCATACGCCCCCAGTTTCACAGTTTTTAACGATACAAACACTTCCTTTGGCACTCTCTGCCATATAACGCCATTAAAACACTCATTGGCGTTTTGTGTTTTTCCATGTAGGCATTTTTCCAAAATTTCCCTAGAACACAGTTCTAAACAAGACGGCTTTACAGTATTTAGGATGTCGTTGGGTAAACCAGGGTACTTTTCTTTAATATTGATTTCCCCTTTTGCCAGAGCTCGTTGATAAAAGCACCAGCTCTGTGTTCCAGTTGGGCATTGTCCATGCATTGGCTTCTTCGCATTCGATGCACAGTGGAATAATACTGCAATAACATTTTGTTGCATGCTTTTCAAATCCCCAACATTAGCACGAATGGCAATTCCATAATAATTCTGGAGCCTGTCTATAAATGCGTCAGTCAACTTACCCTTTCCCGAGATACCTTTGGTTTTTGATTTTAGTTTCCGTAAACGTGAACCTACACGTTTCTGTATGTGTCCAATACACTCTAATTTGGTCACACTTTTTTCTCCGTAAGTGTCCTGTACACACTGAAAACCTTTGGAATCCCCGTCACCATAATACTTTACGTACTTCAACTTCCGTTGATCCACAGACCGCTGAAAAATGCGTGATGCACCAACAGTCTCCATTTTTCCCGCAGCACCTTCAAAATTGCATTGACACACATGATCAGCTTTTAATGAGTCCAACTCAGCATTCTTTGAGAAGTTATGTAACTTTTTACATATTCTACAGAACGAAGACATAACTTCCAGGTCTAAAACCTTTCCAGTGTCCACTGAAATAGCTGCAACGCAGCCATTAAATGATGTGTGACCTCTTCGCTGCCAAGTTCCATCCACCGAAACTCCACATTCATCGCTGTTTGTTATTGAGCGAACTTCTTCAGCTGCTTTTAGCATAGAACTTTCAGCTATATCTGCTACAACTTTCAAAAGTTTCTTTTCATACTTTTCATAAGTAGCTTTTGCAAGTCTTGGTAAATTCATAGTGCTACAAAATTTATAAGCCGCAGAGAAACCTCTGCCAATTTGCCTCATTCCATAAACAAATCTCTTGTTTACTTCTGACTCATTATTTACCTTGTTGGATGAAGCGAAACCTTTCAAAAAGTTGCAGTTGTTACACTTCAAAACAAAATGAGAACATAATCCAAACCTTGAGTCTTCATTTAAAGTTAATCCTAAATTCAGACATTGAGGACAACAAATGTCAGAAAAAACACTGCACAATATCACTAAATCAATAATTCTACTTCCACTTATTGATTGATCTGCTAATTCAACACTCGTATTAGTCGTAGTGTCCAGTTTTGCACATGCTATGGTACGTACAGCATGATTTTCGAGAGTGTCATTTTCGTTAGATTTGCTGTATCTATTGCCATGAAACTGGCGTTTTTTCTTCCTGCCAATACTTTTTCCCATTTTAAGTCAAAAAAGATTTAAAAAGCTAAATTAAATTAATATTAAAAAGCTTATAAACACTCGTAACGGAAGCACGGCAAACACGCGACGAAAATGTAAACAAACGTAGTAGCCTAACTTTAATGCCAGATTTCTAAGTAAAAACTGCTGTTGCCACAAATATTTAACACATTCTAAATAATTTGAAGTTTTCAATTTTATTTTTCATGCTCATTTTATAACTAGTAACAAAGTTTAATACTCATATTAGGTAAAATAGTAATGTAAACAAACATTTACGATTCACTTCCGGCGGCAGAATCCTACTTCCGGTTTCGAAAGCTTCCAAGTGACTTCTATTAAAATTCGTATAACTCAAGTTCTAAACATGATAGAAAGAAAATTCAAACGGATTTAGAAAGCTAATAAATTAAGCTTTAATAAATAGCCAAAAACTAAAAATAGGATTTTTGATCGAAAATTGCATTTTAAAGGTAGGCAGGCACCTTAATGGAATAAGGAAAGAAAATAGGGAAGACCCATGGATTATGATACGCTTTTAATACATAGCACTTTAGTGCGTATTTAAAATCTGAAAATGTTTCAGATTTTCTTAGTTTTTATTCCCTTTCCATTTTTGATAAAGGCCAATACATCCAGAAGCTCTTCAGAATTAATATAAGACGAAAATAATTTGTTCCTTTTTGGAGGTTTCTATCATTTAACCATATTACTTTTGTAATCAGGGGCGGCCCGACACAGTAAGCAACGCATCTGGGCGCCGGCTTCGAAGGGGCGTCATTTCGAACTCAAAAACTAAGTAGCATAAAAGGAGAGTCTTTTTATGGTTGGTGTGCAATTTTGAGAAGATGATTCTAGCGCTTGGCGCAATTTAATGAGAGTGTATTTTTAAGGCGATTTTAAACGGTCTACATTCAGAATTTTCCCCAAATTAAGTCAATTGATTTAAGTTTTGGGAATTCCGCCAAAACGTAGGCCTACCAAATTTTGTATGGGAATTTGTCAAGATCGGTCCCGACATATCTCGAAGAGATTTTTCGAAATTCGAATTAGAACATCTGTTGTTTATTGCTTTATACCTGAAGCCAAAATGTGCCAAACCCTACTGTTATTACGTGAAAAAAGTTTCGCATTCCAAAAATTTCGTTTTGTGTACATAGTTATTCTTATGTCCACGCAGACGATTTTTATGCTTGGCTCGGAGTCCGCTTAGAATCAGTGGTTTACTATAATGGTGTCTAGATCGATCAATTTCTTTGAGGCTCAGATCCCCGGAACGAAATTTGCTAAACCATCTTTGACAAGTACGAACATTTACAATATCTTTTCCAAATACCGCACATAAATTTTTACATGCACCCGATTCGTTGCTTCCTTTTTGGAATTCATATAAAATGCAGTGTCGTAAATGCACTTGATCTACTGCCATGTTTTTCATTTTAAATATCACAAGTAAATAATGAACGGTAAAAAAGGGCACCTTTTATATTATACAGTAGCTAAAAAAAAAAAAAAAAAATCCGATCGACTCACTAACCAGATGTTTTTTTTTTTTTTATTTACAAGAAAAATCACCTGCCTATTTAAAATACGACAGAACTTTCCCTCCAACCAATACAATAAAATTATTTGCTAGCTTTTGCAGCTCATAAGATCTCCAGGAAATTTTAATTTGCAAGTTCAGAATTTATCTTTTAATATATGTATGATATTTAAGTGTTTCTTTGCTTTATTTTTTCGTGTACTTCCGAAGACGTTTGATTTGTAAGTTATTGTATTGGCATCTGTAAGCATGCCACGCCCACCGAGAAAAAAATGCGTTTGTCCAGGAAACAGAAACTTAAAAGATTTTGTAATCAAGTA
>JAWZYV010002311.1:0-23192 GCA_038373885.1 Cheiracanthium punctorium | reverse complement strand
GGTTCTTCTGCGTTGCATTGTATTCTCCCCTTTAGGTTTACTAGGATTGCTGTGTGAGGAACACCCTCCAGGTTATCTGGCAAACACATTTGAAAAGTGATTCGACACGCTAATGTCTACACAGAAATCCTGATTGAAATGAATAGCACTCGGGGGCTAAACATTTTGGGGTGGACCGCCCTTGTGACTTAGGGGTATGAGACATAGTTAAAAACCTATTCTATGACCTAACGAATATACATTGAAAATTTCATTAAAATTGGTCGAGTGGTTTCGGAGGAGTTAGGTGACTAACACTGTGACAGGAGAATTTTATATATTAGAAGATATATATATATATATATATATATATGTTTATCTAATATAATGCACTAAGTTATGCAGGTAATATTATATATATTTAATGTCAATTAACAAATGATTTAAATGAAAGAAAGGAAAAATTTTGATACTTTTTAATAAAACCCCCAAAAAACCCATTTCTGTGTGGGTTTTATTGGGGTTTTAAAAAAAAAACCCCAACCGGGTTTTTTTAGGTTTGTGGGAGGGTCCGAAACCCTGCCCCTATGTACGCCCTTCATCGACCTTGAACTAACAAGAGGGAGCATTGGGGCGGAAACCGTGCTCGAACATCTCCGGCGAGCAACCCACAAACAGCTGATCTTAGTTGTTGTTTGGAAGATCGCGCGCGTTGTAATCGTCGCGTTGATATACAGCTATGTTTTAGTTCTAGAAACCGTTCAAAACATCGTGAATGAGCATGTTAAAATTAATTCTTACTTCCCTTTAATACACAACCTATTAGAGTAGAATATTAATATTTAATTCATTTCGATTGCGTCTTTCTTTAATAATAAATGATTAATTTTCGCTATTGTAAAGACCAAAATTAACTAACTGGAAAGAGTGCTAATTAAAAAATACAAACTTTTTGTATTTTAACTTGCCAAGAATTATTACATATCTTAGTAGTCGATAATTTAAAATATTTAATTGATGAGGAAATTATTTACATGGTAGACAAAAATAATTTTCAAAAGATAAAGAAGAAATTATCCAAATGTTGGACCAAAATAAATACAAATTAATGAAGAAAAAAAACATTTTTATTAATTAATCCACCACTTAAAAAGTACACCAACAATTCTTGAATATAAAATACAGATCACTTAAACAAATATGTTTACTCTTACATTCCCAAATTTTGGCACTCAAAATACATATTATTAAAAAGCAATTACAATTCATCTCAAAATTTAATACAATAGGCTAATAAGTGTATAAAAAATAAGATGTTTCAATGAAGGAAAAAATATAGATCCATGTTTATTAAGAATTTAAAAATATTTCTTTAATATTAAATAGATAACTATGTAAACTATTGTTTCATTAAGAAGCTGAATAATAGAAAATGCTAAGAAAAATCTAGGAATTTTAAATATCTTATTTAGAATTACACTCCTTCATTTTAAAATTATTTTAGAAAAATTAAGTAAAATTTAACTAATAAAACACTCACAAAAAATAGATGTCTCCTTTTCCGATGAATCAGATGCACAGGATGATAACACTGAACTAGAGGATCAATTACCAGACTAGAATAACGGGGATCAGATGGGTAATTTAGAAATTTAATTAATTTTGTTTTTTTATTGAATTTATTCAATGAGGATGGGGTATATATTCACCACTATACAACAAACATAAACACCATTATTAAATACTAAATTACATAATACAAAATTACATAAATGAATCTATCCTTAATTATTTCAATCAAATTTTGCGTTAGATCAAAATAAATTTAATTACAATCTACTGATCATAACATAAATGAATCTATCCTTAATTATTTCTATCGAATTTTGCGTTAGATCAAAATAAATAATGTATAAACAAGAGAAATAACAGCTTCTGAAATATAAACATAAAAATATATTTTTCTCTCTCATTTAGCGATCAAATTAATTATAACTATCTTCGCAATCATTGCTATTAAACATACAAAAAAGTAGGGAACTTACTAAAAATAAAAATAGACTTCATTGACACATTTTGTTTACATTAACTTAAATTAATTTAGTCAATATCTGAACATCTAAAGTATGCAAGCAATTAAAATCCTATACATGGCATAAAAGTTAGACATTTAAAACAATAAAATACGTTTCTTTTACATTAGGTTATACAATATCAAATAAAAAGCTTTCAACTTTAAAAGAACGTCGGCGCATTGCCACGTGCAATGACCGGATAGTTAAGACCGATTTCTATGATGATCAAAGAAAGTTTTCACTTAAATGAATAGAGTAAAACATTGAATGAGGTGTAATTTAACGTCTAAAATCATACTTATGTGAAAAAAGAGTATCCTTGGCCGGCTTTTGCATTACAATTGTATGCGACACAAGAGTTCACCATGTTCACTGTATGGGCGCAAAGGCGAATGAGTCCCACATTCACGTGACCATTTGGCTGGAGATGTTCGAACCAAAAACTTGTTTCCCGCTCGCAAGCGTGCTCCGTCTTCTTCAGTGAAAGGTCGATGACGCTCTTGGCTCATAGCCTGCAAATTTTGGATTCGTTTCGGTTGAGTTAGTCTGTTTCTTGTCTGGAGTTGTACTCTTAATGTATGCAGATGTCACGCGCAACCGATCACTGTGAGTGCCAGAAGTATGCGAAATGTGTGCAATGAACACGACACATCGGAATACCGGTCAGTCAAAATGTTAGTCAAAACCTCATGTTTTTCACAATCTTTTAATGCTTCTCCTGAGCTTCTTTTATAGGATGATATATCTTTAATGTGCCGTTCTTCTCTTGTAAAATTCGGAACTTCTGAAACGGTAGCAACATTGGCATCATCTGATTTAATAAAAGGGATTTCAATTTCATTTGAAGGTTCCGCAGTTCTAATTTCTGCTTCATTTTCTTCATTACAGACGTTTTTGATCTTTACGTCAAGGAAGCTTGTGATTTTGTTTAATTTACGTTTTCCACTCATGGTGGAAAAGCTAATAATTTACGCTTTCCCTAGAAACTTATATTTAAAATATATTATTTAATAATATATTTAAAATAAAGATTCAAAAATATCTAACTAATAACAATAATGAAAAACTAATATAACTGCGATAACGAAATGAAAAAGAAGGAATACAAATGACAATTTTCGCTCGTGCTCTTTGAGATACTGAATGTCGCTCTGATTCCAAGACAACTATCCTATCAACTGACCAGTTAAAACGTGAAGGTCACCCCTTGTACGCAATACCCTAGTTATACCCATCACACACTGGTGGGAGTAGATGGTAATGTAACATCCTGAAGACCTCTGCGATAAAACCAAAACCCCCGGGGTTGCAAGTTTTTTCTCATTCCAGTGGACAAGGTCAATGTTTTTCTCCTATTAATTGTCGCTGTTTGAGACCCCATCCGCTTACTTAAAAAGGAAACTGTAAAAAGATAGTAGAAAAAGACATTCTCTGAAAATAATTCACAGACAATTAATAAAACCTTTCAGCTCTTGAATGTAGTAACAATTTTCTAACTTTTAGGGGTTTTTTTTTATTTTTTCATTTTAGTACTTGCTCTTGGGGAGGGGCTGTAGCCCCCATAGCCCTGCCCGTGGGTGCGCCAATGCTTCCGGCGATTAATCACGTGGTGCACTTACTCTTTCTTCTGACTCCAAGCATAGAACTGGAATTGAGCAAGTCCCACCCCTCCTCCAAAAGTCTTTGAGTACTGCATACCGTGTACTGGATTTTCCTCGAAGAAAATGTCTACCCCCATCTTGAAGGAAGCTCCTCCACCCTCCCTGACAGGAGCTGGGGGATCAGTTAAAAATTAGGTTTCTGCAAGATTCGCCGCGAGTCAGGGACGCGTTTTCCCAAACCCTCAAGACTTCACGCACTTGGCGAAAACAGGAGGGAGCCAACGGTTTGGCGGAAGAGAGACGTGCATTGCGAAAGCCACCCTCTCATCAGGGCTATAGAATCACAAGGGCTGGGTCAATCGCCTGCGAGATGTGAAGACAGGGGAGAAGTCGTGGAGATAATGTTTTCTCAATGACTTTTATTAGATTTTTCTCACTTAAAATGTTATCTATGACATTTTAGATTTAGTGTGATATATTTTTAGGAAAAATTAAAACAATTGCTTCTGTGAATCCCTTTCTATTAGTAATATATAATATACATAGGCTCTCAAAAATATATTCAAGTAGAAACCAGATTTTCTGTTTTGAGATAAAGTAATGAATATAGGATTGTTTTCTAAAAAAGAAAGAAAAGAATCATTCAAAATAAAACATTATGCACCAACTTTCTTTATATATGTGTGTGTGTGTGTGTTTAAATTTTAAATGTTAAAAAATATACAGTAAAACCCATTTAAAAAATTCCCGCCTAAAAAGTTCTTATTTGCGGTTCCCTATTTTTTCCTATTCTTACAATGTGAAAACAACCCGTTTAAAAAGTTTCGTTCCAAACACTTTCCTGCTTAAAAAGTCTTTTTCCACTTCTAAGTTTACATTCAGAGCGTGTTTACATGTGACTTTCGTTTTTTGTTTTGTTTTGTTTTTAATTTTTTTCCCTTTCTTATTACTGTTTGAAAAATCAATTTTTAGGACTGAAAAAGTATGGCATTGGCCAGTGAAATGCTAACAGTGCATGAAATTCATGAGGTTACAGAAAATTAAGAAATGAGCTAAACTGAATAAGAGATTGCAGAAATTCTTAGTTTTCCGGATGCTGTAATAGGACTAGAAACTTTTCACCGTCTTATTAAAAGTGTTGAAGATGATAATTTTTTTTTTAAATGAAAGACCAATTGAAGATCGCCGATAAAAACACAAAAACTAATTTTTTCTTTTCGTCTGTAAAGTCGATTCTAATAATACTTAAAGCTGATATTTTTAAAAAGATTTAATGTAAATAGTTAATTTTATTGTTTTACTTTATTAACTAATTTTTTAAGGTGCAAAACAATTATATAAGTACTTTCTATAATATTTTAATAAAGTAAAAAGATTTTTCGTTTAGATTCTTTAATTTTCTGTTCTCTTTATCCAGGATGCATACTTTCCTTTTTAATTTTCCAATTTCAGATGTTTTATTTTTTTTTATACAGAAGGGTTCTTTTTAATTTATGTGCCATGATTTTAAATGAACGACGATTTTTATTTTTTAATATTGTTAATTTCCTTCTTGCACACTCTAACTCAATTTTTAAACTGCTGATTTCTTCTTCCAGTGCATCACAGTTTTTACAACTGTCTTTCGTTGAACTTTCATTCAAGTTTACTTCATCATCATCATTTATTGTATCTTCTGATCGTATTTTCTTAGGACTTAAATTATACTTAGTCTACTGAAAGCATCTTCCGAAACTTTCCTCTTTTTTTTGCCTTTCCGATCTAGGATTTGTTTTTTCTTCCAATTTAAAAGAAGGTAAATTAACTGTAGGAATCTTTTAATATTTTTCTTATAGGCAGACCTAAAAGTCTGTTTTGTAAATCATCAATATAATGGCTTTCTTCGAAGTGTTCGCTGCACATTCGAGCATTTTTGGGGTTAACCCTTTGAGGCGCAACCCTTTCCCAATGCTGAAAAAAGGGCAGCCGTTGCCATCGCTCGACTTAACTACCAGCAAGAGGGCGGACGATCGAAACGTTCATCGCGTGCCACAGATCTAGAGACCCCTTTTTTGACGACAGCTGGCTGTGCGGCAATCAAATAGATAAAAAGTGGAATCATCACAGTAAAATTTCTCAATATATAAAAATGATAGTTTATTATTGAAGATTAGTTAAAAAAATTTCTTGGTGAATTCATTACGCTTGATAACGAAATATTGACTTATTTTGCATGTTCTCAGTTTTGAATAATAAGGAAAAATAACTATATGTTTCAATATGAAGCTAGAAATTAAACTTACAACAGAAAATTAAGAAATCTACTATTACTAAGACAAATCCGTTAAAAAAAAATTTAAAAAAAAACGTCGGTAGCACCAAATTAAAAATATTAGGCATTTTTTTGAAGTGCTTATAGAAAAGTTTTAAGCATTTAAGTTGTGTTTTTATCTGTAAATGAATGGCTTTACAGATAAAAACACAAATGTACATAATACAGAATGTATAATTATATACATTTCTTACTCTACCATTTATTATTTAACAAATTACATTCTTTAAATATATCGGAGACATGTTTATTAAATGCAATAGATCAATAAACCTATTCTGATAATTACGCTCAAAAGAAAGTAGATGGCGCCAAAAAGAACATGCGATAAACAATTTTAAAGTGCCTAGGATAAAATTGCGGAGCCGATAAGTTAAATTATATCTATAAATAAATGTTTTACATATACAATCATATTATATACTTTTCATATTCTACCAATATATTAAACTAATTACATTTTTTAAACGCATCAGAAAAGCGCGCCTGTTATTACATCATAAATTCTTGAGGCGGTCTTACTAGCACTGCAACCTTATAGCGACTACAAGCTCGCGTAACTCCTCTCTTCCGCCAAATCGTTGGCGCGCTCCTGTTTTCGCCAAGTGCGTGAAGTCTTGAGGGTTTGGGAAAACGCGTCAGGGACACAGGCAGTGGGGGAAAAACGCTCTGACACTTGCTGCAGCTATTTTGTTAGGAAGGAAAGTGTCCATATTTGAACCCAGTGAATTGTGTGAACAGCGGTGTGCTGTATCGTCATAAAAGGTAGATCGGATGATACGGATATGAAAACGAATAGTTTGTTTTTATTTTATATCCGTGGATACGGATAAGAAAGGGATCATTTCTTTCTCATATCCGAAAATACAAAAATGAAACGGATCACTTCTTTCTCGAATACGAATGCAGCAATTCGAATACGTATGACTTTGTTTGGTAATTATTAGAAGAACACGTTATCTTATTTTTAAAAGAACACTTGTTTGAAATTTTAAAAGAAAGTAACCTTTTCTGCTGTTATTTCGATATGTGACCCCCTTCAAATCTTGCCCCTCCAAATTTTCAGTTGGTCTGGAAGCAGTGTTAATTCAGATGTTTAGATTCCACATCATTGGAATCAGTTCAAATTGAACCTGTATAAAAAATTTTCGTTCCCTACCGTGCGAAGAACGGGCACACAGATAGTTAATAATAAAAGTGATGGCAAGTCATTTCTTTAAAATTAACTTCATCAAAAAATGATTCTCCCTCCCACCTCCCTCTTTCCTTTTGTGTTTCAAAGGCGATATTTTCATGCTCCAAAACTCGCTTCAAAAACTCATAATTTCAGACCAAACAAACATTTTCAGCTGGCTAATTTCTGCTGTAATAAAACTTAAGATATATAAAAGTTATTTGCATGTCATTTGTACCAATATCATATATGACTTTCAGCTTTTCATTTTTTTTAACTTAATGTAACTCTATTTTACAATAAAGTGGTAATTTATACTTGAACTATGCCGACTATACAAGTAATACCTTGAATGCAAGTACGCTTTTCAAGATATTTTTTTAAATGTGGTCATAAAAGTTGATTACAAACTCATAAATTTTTAATTTTCTAAAAGCTGTATGAACCCTGTTACAAAACACGATGATAATACTGCACTGCAAAGAAAAATCTTGAAGATTTGAGAAAGTGAGACTCTTTTCTGAAAACTAAATTGCAGCAATGGATTAACGAATATTCAAAATCGAAATGCTGAGAAGCTTGTGGTTCAGAAGAAAAAAGGAATTCCGTAGCATGTCCTTAAAGAGATGAAGAGCTGTGTATTGTGTTGTTGCGGAGGACTTTTTAAGGGATTCGCATTACATCTGGAGAAAACCGCCCAAAATACCAGACCGTTAGATTGACTGACATTGCGGTAGGCCATAACCCAGGACCTTCAGCCACTTACCGTATTTAGTGTCTTATCACTCGGCTATGGTAGGGTGAAGTGACGAAGGAAATCATGCAAAATTATGGAGAAACACTGAGCATCGACATTTTTCTCCATGTGATGCTCAGTGTTTCTCCAAGCCTGCTAAAAAAATGATGCTGAGAATTCTGTGTAGTAAAATTTGTCAAAGAGCAAATAAAAAAGAAAATACAATAATTTTCTATCATTTCATTCTTCACAAAATAGTGATTTCAAATACACTTTTTGGGGAGTGATGTACTTATTGTAATACCATAAATAACGTTAAAATTTCCTTTTTCTTTCTTTAGTATTAATAAATTATTAATGTCTTTTTACCTAATAATTTAACATAGGCTATATATTTTTTTTAATTCCCTACAAAATTTGAATAAATTGAGTTATCCGGGATATCTGCTTATCCGGGAGCATTTCCCGACCATGCCGGTTAATCGAGATTTTACTGTATATTTAAATAGCTTTTCTTCTAAAACTGTTGAAATTTTATGATTACTAAAAATTACATAACTTTCTTGCCCTTATTTTGGTACATTTTATGTTTTTGTAACTCACAATATGGCAATTTTTTTTTCTTTTTTTTTTTCAGGCCCAGGAAGAAGCATCGATTGCACAGCGAATCTTTCAATTCTGTCGAATTCTACGCGGCCTTCACTTACATAACCATTTTTACTGCCCAGAAATCTATGTTCAGCTTTGAAGCTTATCGTGGTCATCGCCAAAATATTGTTCGGTGTTTTAAATTACTTTGGAGGGCTCTTCCAACTCCATACTTGCCCATAGAAGATATGCAGCGAAGTGCCGATTTCGACGAGATACGAAGATACCACACTTACGTTTCCGAAGGAAATATAGACGAGCACGCCTTTTGGTGGGAAGCGGTAGCAGAGCTTTTCGAGGACGACTTTCCGACCGAGTTCAGACCGAGGTCTCTGAAGCACTTGAGTCGGTACGCTGCCAGGCGGCGCTTCCGGTCTCCTGAGCAAATTTCGTCGTTACCTTTACCCGCAAGTCTGAAACGGTATCTCATGCTGGAAACTTAATTTGCAATTTCGATTGTATCGTTTTGAAAAATTACCAAAGCGCTTCGCTTTGTTATTATGTGTTATTACATGTTAATGTTGAATTAACATCTCGGGATTTTAATTCAACACCTAACAATAATGCCAACATCTAACTGTATAGAGTTATTAAAAATAAATAAAAGTTAATAATTTGCATCTCTCTCAGAGTCTTTATTACGGATTTTTCTTACTGCTTGAAACTAAATATTCCAGTGCTGTAGTGCTTGATTGTGTTTTAAATACTTAATTGGGGTGATAAATTTGCACAGAATAGCACGATACTCCGAAACACGAATCGTACTCCATATGTAACCCGGAACTCCATTGAACTCCGAATACGTGATATGTGATGAAGTTTGTTACAATAATTGAAATAATCAAACTATTTGCTCTAAAATAAGCAAAACAAATACGAATAATTTTTGGAGTGAAATAGAGAAAAATGCACTGAAAAATTCTTTTTCAAGAATGTAGTCAGAGGGGAAGGTGGGGGTAAGCAGGGTGTCCCTTCTCCCTCCCTTCTAAAATTCAGGAAAAAATTATAATAAAGCTTCTTTGTGAGAAATTATGCTTTTTTAACTTTATCCTATTTCCAATATGAGTTTAATTGTGCTTTTTTCCCTTCCCCCCCCCCTATCTCTCTTGCTACGTGCATAATTGAAATAATAAATTTTTGTTTGAATATGTGTGTAGGTTAAAACACGAGATGCATCTACCTAGAAGGACAGGGGAGGGATCTAATACGGGGTTCTTTGTCCTTTTGGCCACTCGTTCAACCAGCGGAAGGGTGCCCCCCCCGAGGGGAGAGCGGTTTCATCACTACTTTTCGATATTTTACTGATTTTATAGTAATTTTTTAAAGCCAACATTATTCAATCCATTTGTTTTTATCGCATATCATTTAAGCATTTTATTACATTATTGGTCCGTGTTGCCAATGACCAGTCTTTAGTGACAAGTTCGTATTCCGGTGGCAAAGTACTGGTTACTCTGGTGTAAGAACTCGGTGATTGTTTAAAAGGACGGCAGGCTTCTGGAAAAGATAGAAAGTTGGTGGATTTGGATTTCAGGAATTCAGCTTCTCATAATCTTCTGAGACATTGCATATAACCTGCTCGGTGTTTTTGTTTACAATTAGTGCATTGGAGCTCTGATAAACAGAGGCGCCGACTTTACAAAATTTCTGTGGGTGCCCTAAAAGTCTGTGGGGGGGGGTTAATAAAATGTTGAAAGTCGCACAAGGTTTGTAATTTTTGATAAAGGATCGCTAAGTTTGGTGCTTAAACGCGACAATTTATTTTAAAGGGGGAGTATAGTTGGAATGTACTTGGCTAAGATTGTAAAATAGTTTTAGTAGGTGATTTTAAGGTAGATTTCGATTCCGAAGATGGGATTTTATGGAACAAGGAAGAAAAATACGGCACACTCATGAATAACGATACACTTTCCAACTTTATGGAATCTTTTCCAACTGCCCTTCAATCTTTTCCTATTATTATTTGCTTCCTTGCTCGTAACTACTCAATCATTTCACTTTTCGTGCACATTTTTACCAGTGGGAAATGGGTAATACAAATAATCATTTTAGCTCCACATAAAATATCCAATATCTGAGGGTATAGATCGAAGAAACGATATCCGCCTCACGGTTTTGGTACACAAATTAAAATAAACTAACTGCACCAAGGATTCGAAAAAAAATTCAGGATGACTCTTTACAAGCTGCACTACACACTGCAATAAATTCGAAAACTTTCAGAAAAAAAATCTTAAACGTGGAACTGCACAGCAAAATATTTCTAAGAGTGGCCATTCTGAAATTTTTTTCGTTTATTCAGGTGTCTAGTACAGCTTGTGAACATACATCCTAAAAATTGTGAAGTGCTTGAGATAATTAGTCTTCTTTTTTGTATTTATATACCAAAATTTTTTCCCCAGCGCTGAAGGCGACATTCAAAGTTTAATTTAAGTGAATAGTGTGAATTTTGGCATCCGATTATCTGTACTACGGTGAAGCAACGCTGAGCATAGAATGGATGTCTCCACCGTTGTGTCTTAGTAACGATAACAGCAAACCAGTTAAAATCAAAATTATTTTTAAAGTAATGAAGTATTTCTGATGAAATGCCTTTCTTTTAGAAAAATGTGCTTGTGCTGGAGTCACCTTACATTTGTTTGCCTTACGCAAATTCTCTGTCAAAATTCGAGGATTCCTGGGCGCACAACCCCTTTGCCCTTGTAATAAATCAGACCTGAAAGAGGTGTATTACACTATTTCACTTTTTTTTTTTTTTACTTTTAGCGATAGAATTTTGATTGGTTTTAACTAATCATTATAAATTTCAAAGCAAAAGAAAAGAGTATTACTACGTTTATTGGGGGGGGGGGCATGCAACAATAATATCACAATCAGTCAAATTTCTTGTCATGTAAATGGAAATTTTGTATAAAAAATTCAGTTTTCGAATGTAGCAATTCACGATCAATTTTATTATTGTTTAATCTATCTCATCCCTGTCTGAAATCCTCAGTTTTCAAAAAATGTTATTCATAATATTGTTTCTCAGCTCATTCATTTCCTGTTTTACATTTTTGTACCCCTATAAACAGCTGCAGCTAAACCTTGCCTATTTTCTTTTCTTTTTTTTCCCAAACAAATTAAAAAAATTACAAAAATTATACCTTTAAAATAAAACTAGATAGTTTCCTCAGAATGAATTAATGCAACGTTTTCTATGTTGAAATCTGTGTAGGACCACATAAAAAAGATTGGTAACTATTTTAATGCAAACAGAAAAATAAAGCAGAACAAAAAAAGTTGATTATCTTAGAGTTAATAATTATTCAAAAAATATTTTGAATTGTTGGCCATATAACCTCTAGGCATGATTTTGAGCATCCGTCAAATTTGCAAAATTACGAGAGACATACATTTCAGTAATGTGTGTTCATGAGCCCATGATTTCAGTATAATTTTAAAAAACAGCATTGGGCTAGATCAAAGCAAATAGTACCCAATTCCGCTTTGTCAAACAAGAACAAAAATTGAACAAAATATTCGCAGAAAATGAAACGGATGGCATCTCGAAATATTAGTGTGGACCACCGTCTGTTACATCCTTTTCAATAAATAACTGAGCACTAAAATCATTCAAAAATAAGAAAAGGAAATTGAGACTTTAGAAGAAAGTAACACAAACCTTTATACCTTAGAAGCCTCGCCTCAGTCTCATTCAATTAACACCAAAGCGCCGACACTTTTTGATGAATGGGTATCTTTTTTTGTTCCAGCGACATACAAAGTGTTGTATATTAGGTGCTTGTAAACAGACAGACCTTGATGTTCTCTATTTACAATAAACAAAATTAAACCTACTCACTTAGGAATCCTGCAGTAATGTTATTAGAACTATCTCAAAAAAATTCCACAATGGGAATGAGTCTTTCACCTAACTCCTGTGTTATCTTTCCCGCATGAACTTTCTTCTGATTGTAGCCAGCGGCTTTATCTCAAATTCTCCGTTTTCCGGTACTCTTGGGCTAACACTGTCTCATTGTATTCATACATTTTCCCATGGAGGACGAGGATTCTGGGATGAGGTCGGTGGGTCAGAAAGAAGGGGGGGGACTTCGGCTGCCGTGGGCAAAGGCATTGCCTGTGGGGCTGTAGGGAGTCGCACATCACTTTATGAAAAAACTTTGAATTTTAGAAAGACATTGTTCCCATGGGCGCCAGATAGGAATGCAAGTGGCAGTGGCTGATTGGGGTTTGAGCCTGCCTAGTCATCGGTATAGTAAACATTTTTACTGCATACTGAACTTAAGTATTATTTTCGTGCTAAAATGTCTGAAAGTTAAGATGACCCCCATACACCTCTAAATTAGTACTCATATGAGAAACTATTATAATAATTATTATTATTTTAAGTAGACAAAAATATTACCTGTTTGGATTCCTTTTTTTTCATGCACTTTTTAAAATTTTAGAGTATGTGCTAAGTTACTACTTATTGGAATTTTATTATAATTACTCCAGTTCCGAGGCACATAATGGTGTATGCCGAAGAAACAAAATCTGCAATAACGGTCTAAGTACACAAATTAAAGTAAACTATCGCACCAAGGATTCGAAAAAATTTAGGATGATTCTTCATAAGCTGCACTACATACCGAAATAAGGAATAACACGTTCTTTAAAATTTTCGATTTTAAAGAATTTTTTCTAAAAGTTTCGTAAATGATACAGGTTTATTGTTTATTTCAGTGTATAGTGCAGTTTCTAAAACATACATCCTAAAAATTTGAAATACTTGACATAATTATTTTTTTTGTATTTGTGTACCAAAATTTCCAAAATTTTTTCCGAACTCCAGCGATAAGCTGAAAATAGCTGTCATTCAGTTGCCTTTAAACAGGGTTTAATTTCTATCCAAAAAAGTGCAAGAGCCTTAATTTTTTGTATTGCAAAAAAAAAAAAATAATAATAATTACCTAATTTAAGGTATTATTAAGGGAATTTTTGTTACCTCTGTATTAGTTTGCGATGTAATAAAATTAATATCAACAGAAACAATTACGGTGGTAATCAAAATTTTAAATTTAGTGTAAAATTTCACCAAGAAAAAGGAAGTAGTGGAGCTGAGCTCCCATGCAAATTAAGCACTTCCTTTAAATACATGTAAGTATTTAGTACCCACGAAAACTTTTCTGTGGATGCTTGAGATCTGACATACTACATAAAAAAAAGAACCGTCCCTCACTAAAATTTTATTTTCGAATTATGCAGTTGCAAAGCACTCGTCGTCATCAGTGGCGTGATTATAACCGTTAAGGCCCATAATGAATTCATTGGATTGCGTCCTTCCTCATTGTACAGAATCTCAACCAACATGTTGCAGTTCACTTTTTCTAGCTTTCTATTTGGGAAAGGCTCCCCCTCCGGCCGGGGGACCATGGCTTTTGCCCGTTCTACCGCCCTATAGTTACGCCAGTGATTGTCTCGTCGAAGTTCCTCATGCGCATCTGAATTATAAAGGACATGGGTGCTCATATAGGAAAGTAGGTGGGGGGCTCGGGTCCCTCCCTCTAGACGTCGATATAGTGAACATTTTTATATTAGCTAACCTTTTTTTCACTATTTCAGTACTAAAATGTTTGAAAGCGCGATTGCCGATGACCTACAAATGCAAGAAATAACCCCTCCCCCCCACTCCCTCCACGTCTTAAAGTACTCATATGAACGTCCACGCAGAAGAACCCACATACATTTGGCCTTATTAAAGATTTTCTTTTAAACTTTTTAAAATATCACACAACTAATAAGCAAATAAAGCATTTTAGTACTGAAATAATGCAAAAAGTTCAGTATGATTGCATTTACAAATATTCATATTACGTAATGGCATAATTGGGGCGAAGGGGGGCGGGGGAACCCTCCTTGAGTGTACATCACTGTGTTGGGGTTATCAGACGATTGCTGGTGCTCAGCATCCAACGTAATTTTTTTACAAGACCGAAGCACTCACATAAACGTCTTTTCTTAGCCCTTTCTGCGAACTTCAAAGTATGACAACACTAAAATTTCTGTGGGTGCTCCGCACCCACAGAATTTTTTCAGTGGGTGCTTGAGCTCCGGAGACAGAGGCGCAGAAAGCCAAGTCGGGGCCCCGGGAATAAAATCTTTGGGGTCCCTTTGCTATCCAGAAATCCTTTTGATGTCGTATTAGATCAATCATTTATACCTTATTAAAATTATTAATCATTTAGAGAAACTTTAAATTAATAGTAATCGGAAAGTTATTAATAGAATTAAAAGTATTAATTTAACCCATTTATGCCTAGTGTCCCTTTTTTGGGACGGCATTTTCGCTATTAGTCGAAAACGTTATTTATTTTTCCTAGCCTTTATTCATGAGTATTGAGCCTCAACTCTACAAAATATTTTAACATGACCAAGTAGGATGTTGATATTTTGATTTTTATGCATAAAGATTTTAAAAGAAATTATCCCTTGTTCAAGAAGTTGACATCAGAAATTTATCTATTATTTCTGTTATCAGTAAAAATCGAAGAAAGTCGCAAAAATAACCAGGCACAAATGGGTTAAAAACAGTATTATACTTTAATAAACATCCATGCTCTAAAAATATACCAACATTTTGTTTTGAAGGTTTCGTCACCTCCATAGAGCAACTGTATTTGAAACGTTAACATTTTTGCATGGCATGTTTCCACAGTATGAATAAAAAATTAATATTTTTATTCATACTTCCATGCAAGCAGGCATCCAAAAAAGTGGAAATTTCAAAATTTCTCATTGAAAGTCTTGATCTTTAACATTTTGTTAAGGAAAATTCAAATTTTCGGAGGCTGGGTGGGCGCGTAGTCTCTCCTCTGGCTATACCCTTTCTTCTAATATTTAACAATGTGTCTCGGGAAAAACGGATTTCTTGTTAAATAAATCCTTTCTACTTTTAGTCATGGAAAACCGTGTGAATAATACCGTCAATGTTTACTTTTCTTGCAAAAGAAGGCTCAATCACTAACATTCTTCGCTTTTGTCAAGTAGGTGGTTTATGCTCTAGCTGGCTTTTTGTAATTTCATTCAAAAATTAATTTGAAACATCCGGGGACTTTTTTTCGGATTTTTTTTTTTCACAAAATTGACAACACACAATTAAGTATCATATAAACAGCCAAAGTGGGGGCCCTTCACAAGCTGAGGCCCTGGGGATTTTTCCCCTGCTCCCCCTCCCTTTCTGCGCCACTGCCCGGAGAACCCACGTAGTCGGCGCCACTGCTGATAAACAGGCATCAGAATGATTCTTCCCACAATTTGCAAAGACGAATTCGTGTTTGCACTTGGCTTCGTTGTGATCGAAACGATGGCATGACTACATTGCCGAGGGCGGTCTATGAACATAGAAAGTTTGGATAGTAAGCCAGAGTTTAATATTAGAAGGTAAATTTGTACCTACAATTTTAATAAAAACTGGCGCATACTCACCTCCGTTTCTCCTTCTTGAGAATCTTCTACCTTCTAAAACAGAAATGTTGTTGGTTTGTTCAAGATCCGTAACGAGGTCGCTTACGAGTACCGAGAGATTTCCGTTAGTACCGCATCCGTTACGGATTTACGGACAGTACAAATTTTCTGTCACACTAGTTACCTAGCCCGTACACCATACAGACTGGGAATTTCGAATTTTTCATTCGTTAGTACTGTGAGATTTTTGTTAGTACCGCATCCCTTACGGATTTTAAGGACAATTCCTGTTTGCTTTATCTAGATTTTAAATATAATTTATGCATTAAATGACAGACATTATAAATTGAAATATCTATTGATTTCTTAAAAAGAAAACGAAACTTATATAAATTTAGATACAGTATGTTAGAGTATAAATGAGAGCAAGTGTTCCGTTTAATGTTTTACATACTTTCTTTAGGAATAATATTATTTTTATAACAAGTAGAAAAGTATTTTATTAAATCTGTAATGATTTTTAAAGTATGTAATGTTCAAATTACTCGACTTAGGGAGAATGAAGGGAAACTTTATGGGAAAAGCGGGGAAAACAGAAGAATAATCATCATAAGAAAATAACTCTTAACATCCATCAACACATACATCAATAAAAAGTGGATTCTCAAGAAATCAAAACCAAACTTTCTTGAATCAGTTTGTACAATTTAAGTAATATTTTGAATCAAAAGTTTTTAAACTATGGTAGCGTACAGAGTATGTAAATGTACGAATTTCATAGTATGCGAGCTGGTGAACAGTTTTATCGGAGAATCCTAATTTGTTTTCTTTTGTTTCCTTTTTTTTTTTTTTTTTTTTTTTTTTGTCATCACCCAACTCCTCCGGAATGACTAGATAAAAAAGTGCTGAGATATCAGTAAGCATCACTTATCGTGATAAGCAAGGCGGTGGAAACAGCTTAGCTATATTACTAACGAGTGAATATGTAAAATTCCCGAATTCGCTGGTGTGCGGGTTGGGGAAATATTGTGGGCGAAAATTTGAGCTGTCCGTAAATTCTTAACGGATGCGATAGTAAGGAAAATCTCTCTGCACCAACCGGTACTAACAAAGTAACAATGAATGGCATTTGCGAAATTACCATTCTGTAATTTGTACGGGCTATGTAGTTAGCGTGACAGTAAATTTGTACTGTCCGTATATCCGTAACAGATGCGGTACAAAGGAAAATCTCTCGGTACTAACGAATGGCATATGCAAAATTCCCGAACTCCATGGTGTGCGGGCTGGCCATTTCACCAGTCAGCTGTGTCCGTAAATTCGTAACGGATGCGATACTAACGAAAATCTCTCGGTACTAAGGAATGGCATATGCGAAATTTCCCAACTCCATGGTGTACCGGCTCGTGAAATGCACCTGCCGCGGAATGCGTTGTTTATGTTTTACGCTATTTTTTAAGAATATAACTTAAACTATTTTAATCCTTTTTCAGGCGCTTAAACCAGTAATCTGGCTCTTGTTAAGTAGTTTTACGACGCGCTAGTGGAAAAGATTTGCACGAAACGATTCAGTTTGATCAAAACTGACTCTGATCCTTATGGGTGATCAGGCCCTAAAGAAAAGCTCATTTTTAGCTTCTAAAGTTAAAAAGAAAGCAATTATTTGCACAGAGGGTGTCCCAAAAAGCTGGTTACGGGCTTTAATTCTTTATCTATTAGAGATAACCCAGACAGCCAGTGGCGGATCCAGAAATTTTTTTGGGGAGGGGCTAAATTTTTTAAAAAGCTTATTTCACCCAATTAAAATGTACTATAAATCAAAATTTTAGTCTAAACCAGTGTATTAGGCTTTTGGAAGGGGCTAAGTAATAAAATATGATCATTTTAGCTATTTAAAGTGTATAATTAAGCAGAATGTTACCCTTGAGCAATCTCTTTTGGGGGGAGACTGAAGCCCCCTAGCCCCTCCCCTTTATCCGCTACTGCAGACAGCACATAAGCTTAAATCAAGTTTGACATTTCTTTGAATTTGACGCATTAATGCAAGCTTGACAGTTTAACTCATTCTAAGCTGGCAGCAAGCTTGCAGGAGTCAAGTTGAATTGTCAAGTTTAAATACAGCTTGATTTAAGCTTGAAAATTGATACTCGCCTGATTTTTCCTTTTTAAAGGAGCGTTGATGGCGCCATCTGTGAAAGAGAATGGACATTAATTGTCTAGCGTCCTAATATTTGCTGAAAGTTCGTAAAAGATGCGTTTTATTATATATTACCAGTGCCATATTACCGGCAGGGCAAACGGGGCAACTGCCCAGGGCCTACAGATTTTAGGGCCCAAAAATCTTACATCTTACACTTTTGTAATTTTAAAATAAAATTACAAAGGATAAAAAAAAATAATTCAGAAGTTAAATAATTTTTTTAATTATAAAGTATGAACAATGAAAATAATTCAAATTTACATTTGTATAAATTATATTTAACTTATTTTTAATTCTTCGAACTGCTCTATATCAATATAGCATACCAATATGTAGGAAAATAACCACATTTGTTAAGAGAATTTTTAGCGTTAAAAATAGCAAAAATTTTCAATTATTTGTTATTTTAAGAAATATTTACAAAAATGACTAAAGTGTTTGTATTCGATACATGTTAGCAACTGTGATATAGCATTTCGAAGTAATGTTTAACTATCTGTTTCTTTCATTTCAGATTACTTAACACAAAATTTGTGTTAAGTAAACCCATTCGACATTTCCAAATATGGAAATTCTTCAAAATAAAATACAATTAAACTACGAAATTGATTTCAAAATCAGTCGTTTGTCTCGATTTTGGCCAACAGTATTGCTTCATGAGTGTTGTGGTACTGAAAGTTTTAAAACGTGTTTTTTTATTTTAATTTTGATTTGAATTTAATTTATTTTGATGCATTATTTTAATTCTGATGCATCCCATGGAAAAATAAAAGAAACAAATAACACATCTCCCACTTATCAATTTGGCGAGAAAACAGCGTGGTAAGTCACTTCAAACTTTAGTCATAGCTGCACAAGGCTACGGTGGCGGAATGGATAGCGTGCTCGACTGCGAAGCCAAAAGGCCCGGGTTCTATCCCAGCGACGAACACTCGATGGAAACAGATTAAATTAAATTGAAATTTCAGCGTAGAGGGGGAAAATCTGTGGAAAAATAAATTATGTGGGGCGCATTAGCCAGCGGGCGCTCCGTGTATTTAAAAAAAATTTTTTTGAAAATTTTTTAAGCTTGAAATGTCAAGCTTGATTCAAGCTTGAAATGTCAAGCTTAATGCAAGCTAGGCAAGTGTAATCTAGAACACTTGATTCAAGCTTGCATCAAGCTTACACGATTGGAATTTTCAAGCTTAATTCAAGCTTATTGACTTGATAAATCAAGCTTGCTGCAAGTTTGCTGTGCTGTCTGGGAAGTGGGTAGTATAAATTGAAAAAATGTTCAAAATAAGGTCGGGAATAAGAATCCGTTAAGAAAAATTTCCTCTTGCGAATTCTCAAAAAGTTACACTTTTTAAATTTTTATACGACCCCGCCACAAAGAAATCTTCAATTAGAAAGCTTTTATTTTCCATCCAACAAGATCAAGAGAAAAAAAAAGAAAACGCATAACCGTATCTCTAAAACTAACTGAATTATGAAGCAGAAAAAAAAAAAAATTGACATGAGACATTTCACAAGATAAACGGAAAGCTAAAGAATATGCAAATTTTGTGAGCCTTGTTACGTACACATTTTTTTCTTATTTATGCTTTATCGTGTTACTAATAGTTATATTTATAAAACTTTTCACTGCAAATATAAATACATTAAATTTACAATGAATAATATTTATGTTAATGCATGTAATTTTAAAATTGAAGAATTTTTCGAAAATGTATAATTACCTAATACGATTGCTAAATACGCCATCTTGAATGACTCTAATACACAGTCATAATAAATTGCCATAATAATGAATGATAAATAGCCATAACTTTCTTAAAATTTGTCCTACAAACTTCAAATTTGTGTCGATTTGATCAGAAAAAGACACATTTTCAATTTGGCAAGGTCAATATTGTACAACTTTATTACAGTAACTGTAAAATCCATTTATTTTTCATTTTTTGGATGACAGAGTGAATATCTTCAACAGCTAATTTCTTGAAGTGCTCCATTTTCAATTTCCACCAAATTTTATACACAAATAGTTAAAAGTATGCTATAATATCAGATTAAAAATTTTTGATGGGTACTTTACAGATAAAGTTCTTAAAAATAAAATTCTGAACAAGTACACACATCCTTATTACAGTGCACTGTACTATTTTCTTAAAGATCATTTATCGATATAATTAAATTTTTAAAAAGTATATACAATTTTACTGATCCTATAAAAGGTTTTTTTGATGTTTCTATAAATTTTATTCTAACAAGCTTTGAAGGAGAAATAAAGAAACTCGCTAAATAGAAAAACAGGTACACTCTATATTTCCTCTTAAAGAAAAAATACTTTCGGCAGGAAAAAGAATACACTTTTGGAATAAAATTTACAGAAACATCAAAAAACACTTTTATACTATCCGTAAATTGTATATATTTTTTAAAATGTAATTATATGGATAAATGATTTTTAAGAAAATAGTGCAATGCACTGTAATAAAGATGCATGCACGTGTTCAGAATTTTATTTTTAAAAATTTTATCTGTAAAGTACCCATCAAAAATTTTTAATCAGATATTATAGCATACTTTTAACTATTTGTGTATAAAATTTGGTGGAAATTGAAAATGGAGCGCTAGAAGAAATTAGCTGTTGAAGATATTCACTCTGCCAACCAAAAAAAAAAAAAAAGGAGAAATAAACGGATTTTACAGTTACTGTAATAAAGTTGTCTGATATTGACCCAGCTTAAGCAAAAATGTGCTTTTTCTCATCAAAACTACACAAATTTGAAGTTTGTAGGACAAATTTTAAGAAAGTTATGGCTATTTATGTGTGTATACGTGTCATGCAAGATAGCGTCCGACAGGGCATCTCATCTGAAATTTGAAAGCTCATAACTTTTGAATCTCTTAATATAATTGATATATTTGTAATCAGCATCAAAAGTTGTACATATGTACCAAATATCATCAAAATCTGTGACGGATGGTCTCATGGCCTGGTTGATCTGACATGGAATGACCCTTTTACAAAGTTAAACGCTAATAGCAGCATAATCATATTTTGAGATATTCATCTATATAAATAAAACAGTGTGTAAACTGTCCGTTAGTTTGTCTGTCTGTCTGCGTCTCGCGTAGCTCCGAAACGGGTGATCGTAGACCTACCCAATTTTGTACGGAAATTCTCCAAGACGGGTCTCGACACACCTCGAAGCGATTTTTTCGAAATTCGAATTAGAAAATGTTTTATTTTATGTTTTGTCCGATTTTTAGCGATTTTTCTAGCGTTATACATAACGCCGGTCATTACACTCGCAAGAAAACGATAGTTACATCATCGTATAGAGGAGAAAATTTTCTTTTAAAAACTCTTTGTTCGGACTGTATAACATAATTTGCAGATTTTTGGGAATTTTTCAAATAAAATTAAATTGGACGCTGACTTTCGTAAAATATTTTTAAAACTGCTGGATCTTGAATTCTATCTGTCATAACTTTTTTATATTTCGGCAAAAGACGTAGCACGCAATTCGCCCACTTTTAAAAGAAAAACGGAGGAAAAATATAAATTAGGAGAATTTTTACGAATTTTTAAGTAAAGAAGGATTTTCATTTCAGTAGCACCTCTTATAAATTTCGGTTTGATATCTTGCGGTTTGGTTGTCATGGATACAGTAACAAAGATTAAAATTGCCAGTTGAAAAAAATAAAAACGGGTCCCGCGCCATATCTTAAGCGATTTTTTGCGAAATTCGAATTAAAACATCTGTTGTTTATTGCCTTAATGCGCCAAATACTACTGTTATTGTACAACTAAAAGTCAAAGCCCGTTGCGAAGCAATTACAACGAGCGCTCTTCTGAAAACGTGAAAAAAGTTTCTCATTCCAAAGATTTCGTTTTGTGTACATAGTTATTATGTCCAAGCAGACGATTTCTTTGCTTGGCTCGATTTCCTTTTACAGGGTGTCTCTACCATCATGCAAAGGTCACGAAAGTCACGGAAAAGTCAAGAAATGGGGAAAAGGTCACGAAAGTCAAGAAAAGGTCAAGAAATGAAGCACTAGCTCACGATTTGCGACTCAACTACGTTTTTTCCATTTCATTCAAATTCTTAGTTTCTAATTTTTTCTGCTAAGTCAGTCAGAGAAATTATTTTATGTATCTTTTCTTAACTTCCTTAATTTGTATTTTGATTTCAAGAGTGATTTCCTGGGAGAAAGGAAGTTGATTTGTTTATCCTCTTATCAATGGTGTGTGTGTGTGGAGTGGGGCATCTGCTGAGTGTCCACTCTTATGTGTGTATAAGAGTGTATTTATGTGTGTATAAGTGTCATACAGTATGGCGTCCGACAGCTGGGCATCTCATCTTAAATTTGAAAGCTCATAACTTTTGAATCCCTTAATTAATCTTAATATAATTGATATATTTCTAATCAGCATAAAAAGTTGTACATGTGTATCAAATTTCATCAAAATCTGTGACGAATGGTGTCATTTTCGAAAAAGTTGGGTTGATTTGACATGGGGTGATCCCTCTTCTAATAATGCTTCTGTAAATATTTTGGAGTTCTTCTCCAGTAATATTGTTGCATGCATCGCTTATCTTTTGTTTTAGATCATTTGCATTTGGAGACGAGTATTATAAACTAGTTTTCGAAGCCGACCCTAAAAATAAAAATCGATCAGGGATTATATCAGGGGAACTGGGGCCCATTCTGTGACTCCTTCCAAACCAATCCACTGCTTATCAAAGTTAACATTGAGCCAGTTTGTTAAACTTATAGCCTTGTGTGTAGGTGCTCCATCTTGTTGAAAATACATACATTTTACCTACGATAATGGTATATTCTGCAAAATATCTGTTAATATGCCATCTAAAATAAACTGCAGATATTTTGAGGCTGTAAGTGTCCCTTCATAAAACACAGGAACTACCAGTTCTCCATTCCAAATTCCGCATCACACGGAGACAGAAAATTTTCTTTGATGGTGTATTTCTTGCACAAAATACGGTTTTGCATTATTCCAATAAT
>JAWZYV010002310.1:0-22019 GCA_038373885.1 Cheiracanthium punctorium | reverse complement strand
ATTTCAAGTGTTGAATCCTAAGTAAACGTAAATGGTATTATGAAAATTATTTTCATTCATTACCAAATATTTTTTTTAATATATGTATATTTTAAGCATATATAATTGGAACATATTTTTATAGCACACCAATTTAAATGAATCAAGTTGTGTAATATTTATTGTTCTTATTATTATTACTATGCGGAAATAAATTATTTTTCATTTAAACTGATGTATTCCTATTTCTTTTTTCTTAAAAATATTTCTCCCATGAATGATATAGGCAAGTTTTTTCCAATCACCCTCACAGTGATTACAGAAAAGAAAGAGAAAAAAAAATTACCGCCTTAACATCTATTTAATTTCTTGTCTGATTACACAATTAAAGGAACTGGGACTCTAGCAGCGATTATTTAAAAGGACAGCAATGGCCAGAGCGATCGCTTACGGTCACGTGACAAAACTGGCGTTCCGGGCCCATATTAGAGAAGCGACTTTTGCGGCGGCCCCGGCTTGACGTTCTTCGTCGCGGGAGTTTACGAACACAACAGTTTTCCATGACTTTGAGGTTGTCTGGCGGGGGTTTGCCACGATGGAAAAGTGTCTGGCAAGGGATAAAGTGATTTCTAGTATTGCGAAGAAGAACATATAAAAAAAAATAAGCTTTATGAAATGACGAAAATATTCTGCAATTTTATACAACTTTGCCACCTGTTACCTGCCAAAGCCACGGTCATCCAAACTTTATAGTGGCCGATTGTTCCTACCTCTGTTGGAGGGTATGCGCAGAGAAAGTTTCAGCTTTTATACTATGACGAAGGTCTGGCGGTCGCTGGCTCTTAGACTAATAGCTAGTTTCACATTTTAATAGACTCAAACAAAATTATTAGCAGTATTCAATTATGTTATTTCTGTTACATTTGAGTTGACCAAAACATTTCAGGTATTTCTATTGTTACTGTTAAATTTTTAAAGTTGTAGGACATTCTTAATAATAAAGAGGATAACAATAGTAAGTGTTAATAAAATAGAATAAAGTAGTAATAAAAAAATTACTTGGAATTGGCAATTATGTACTGTTTTCTTGGGTTTAAGTAAAATAATTACTAATAAATTTTTTAATTTTGTTTAAATCTTTTTTTTTTCAAATAAAAACCATTGTTTTTTTCATTTTTCAAATAAAACTCACGATTTTTTTCAAACTCCTGAAGTATAAATTAATCCTTAAAATATAGTATTCTGGCTTGAATCATCCCACTCAGCTGAACCACTGGATCTGGATTGAACTGTTCTAACAACACTTTATTTATTATTATTATTATTATTATTATTAACCTGTTTTTAATTACTTCTTTTTTTCATTGAGGTTGATCTGTTATTAATTATGTTTTTAACATTGCTCCATACTCTTTCAACTGCTGTACTACTTGGAGATATTGCGAGCAGCTCTTGGGTCTGGCTTGGAGCTTTAATGATTTTAAAGCTGCTAAATCTTTTTGTATTTAGCCTTTCTTATAGATTTGTCAGAGAGATTGACGCCTTGAAATGAGAAAACATTAATTGCCTTAAAGTTTTTCATTCTGTGTAGTCTCTTTTAGTAGGTAAATTTAACACATCGCACCCCTCAGGGGGAAGACCTACTCTAGGTCTTTACGGGTGTCGCAATCCCGGGGCCCCAGCGATCTTTCGCTCTTCTTTGTTCTACCCTCCTCTCCTCTTAGCTGTCTCCTTCCTTTTCCCCCTCAGTGTAGTTTCCTCTTTGGAGGTGAGGGCCCCCCTTCAGAAGCTGCAGTCACTCTGTACCGTCAGCTTCTATTGGCGGAAAACTACCCACGTGTTTGCCGTACGTGGAGACCCGTGTCCCCGGAAATGGGGAACCTGGTAATTGAGGGGTGTTCCCGTAGGGGAAATCATCTGAATGGCATTTCCATTGGGACGGGATCAACCTCAACACATTACTTTGGCCTCGGCTTCGGGTAAACGGGAGGTACACAGCGTTCCCGTGTATCAATCGGATGGTGGTATTGACTTGTTCAACTGCTAGGGATCAAGCAATCGGTCTTCTGCTGGGCACGTCGTTAAGGGTGGATGCTGCTTACAGGGATGTACTGTGCGCGTATAGACCCGGCTAGCACTGGTGCAAGTATAAGCATCCCCTTGTTGGGCTCCGTGGTGGGTGGTGCGGCCGGGTCCGAACACCTTTTTTCCAACATGGCTTCGAAATTTTCTTCTTCTCCCAATCCACCATCAGACACAAATATTCTGCAATCAAGCAAAGAAAACATGGATTCTCAATTTATTAATACAAATGCTCGATTCTTCATCATTCACATTGTTGAAGGTAACTTCCATGAAATATCACCATTCCTTATCCACAAATGTATCACATCTAATGTAGGTGAAGTTAAAAAAGTAAAAAAATTAAGATCTGGAGACCTCCTGGTAGAAGTATCAAACAATAGACAAGCCTCAAAAATAATGAAAATAAAAAACTTTGGACTAAAATCTGTTACAGTGTCACCCCATACATCTTTAAATACATCCAGAGGAGTCATATCAGAGCCCGAACTTTTACACTGCTCTGAAGCTGAAATACTAGAAAATCTGAGAGACGAAAGCGTATGCGCTGTCCGTCGAATCTCTATTCATCGCAATAGCCAACGTATTAACACAAAACACATAGTCTTAACTTTCCAGTCTCCCACAATTCCATCCCATATCAAAGCGGGCTATCTATTATGCCCTGTTAGACCTTACGTATCAAATCCAATCCGTTGCTTCCAGTGTCAAAAGTTCGGCCATACTAAAACTTCCTGCCGTGGCCAACCTGCATGTGCCCGTTGCGGTACATCTGGCCACGACAGCGACACCTGCAGTGCACCAGCAAAATGTGTTAATTGTAAACAGGACCACCCCTCATATTCAAAATCATGCCCAAAGTGGGTCCTCGAAAAAGAAATCCAGTCAATACGTGCCACACAAAGACTTTCGTACCCTGAAGCTCGTAAAATAATAGAAGCTCGCACACCAAAATCTGGCCTATCCTATGCTGCTGCAGTAAAATATACCAAATCAATAGCTACTCAGACTGATCCACCAACAAATACTTCCCTTACCAATACCTCCATCAGTAAACAAACAGCACCCAAACAAAATAAATCCTGCTCTATATCCCAGAAAAATCCTCCAAAGAAAAAGATACCCAGCAATAGTTACACCCAAGTTAGGCCATTGCTCAGTAAAACAGCTTCCTATAAACTAAAATACAATAAATCTAGCATGAAAAAAGTACCTCCACAACCACACATTGATGACTCCATTTTAAACCTAGACCCATCAGAATCCGACATTAGTGATGAAGAATCCATGGAGCAAGAAGAAATTAAACCTCCAGATATCTCTGCAGGGATCACAACTAAGAAGACGAACAATGCCAATAACATCACTTAATTATGGCATTGTTGCTCTCTTGGAACTGCCACGGTTTCCTCAACAAAAAAGATGATCTCAAAATGCTGCTCTTTAATCATAATCCCGCATGTCTTGCTTTACAGGAAACTTTTCTCAAATCCAACCAAAATCCTACTATTCCCAGATATACCATCCTCCGAAAAGACCATGAGTTGAACGATAGGGCTTCAGGTGGTGTCGCCCTGTTAATTAACAATGCTTACCCCCATCAATCACTTAACATCAGCACAAGTCTACAAGCCATTGCTGCTCGTATACACCTCAAACAACTCACTACAATATGCAGCATATACCTACCTCCAAATGAAACCATCAACCTAATTTTACTCAATAACCTTATCCTGCAACTTCCACCTCCTTTCATCCTTCTTGGTGATTTCAACGGTCATAGTCCTTGGTGGGGTAGCAATGAAACTAACAATAGAGGTCAACAAATAGAAAAACTCATAACTGATCTTTCTCTCTGCATTATGAATAATGGGGACAGTACCTATTTCCATTACCCTACTAAAACCTTCCATGCCATAGATCTCGCAATCTGTTCTCCTCCAATGCTTCCTCTATACAATTTCTCTGTCTCTAGCGATCTACACAATAGTGATCATTTTCCTATTCTCCTCTCTCCTACGTATCAGAGTCCTCATCCAAATTTTACCATCTCCCGTTATTTCTATGATAAAGCAGATTGGCAAAACTTCACCTCACTTTCTACTATCTCTATGGATCTTATTAGCGGTACTATTGATGAGGTTGTCAATAAAATCACCTCTGTTATCATAAGCGCAGCAGATGCAAGTATCCCAAAATCGGGCAGCAGCCTCCGAAAATGTAAAAAACCGTGGTGGAACCAAAATTGCGCCCTCGCCAAAAAGCAGCAAAAGAGGGCATGGAACCTTTTTCGGCGGTATCCCACCACCGAAAACTTTATCTGTTTTAAAAAAGCAAAAGCTTATGCTCGCAGAATCAGGCGTCTTTCTCAAAAAGAATCTTGGATCAAGTACGTCTCCAGCATTTCTACCTCCACAACCAGTAAGGAGCTATGAACAAAAACCAAAAGAGCCATGGGAATCTACAATAACCATGCTGTACCCTGCCTTTCCATGAATAACCGTATTATTTCAGATATACGGTTATTCATGGAAATAGCTAATACCATTGGACAAACCCTTGCTCTCACATCCTGCAGTCCTTCTTATTCAAATAGTGCCCTCAGGGGGAAGACCTACTTTAGGTCTTTACGGGTGTCGCAATCCCGGGGCCCCAGCGACCTTTCGCTTTTCCTTATTCTACCCTCCTCTCCTCTTAGCTGTATCCTTCCTTTTCCCCCTCAGTGTAGTTTCCTCTGTGGAGGTGAGGGCCCCCCTTTAGAAGCTGCGGCCGCCCTGTGCCGTCAGCTTCTATTGGCGGAAAACTACCCACGTGTTTGCCGTGCGTGGAGACCCGTGTCCCCGGAAATGGGGATCCTGGTAATTGAGGGGCTTTTCTCCAACACATTGCTTTGGCCTCGGCTTCGGGTAAACGGGAGGTACACAGCGTTCCCCTGTGTATCAATCGGCTGGTGGTACTGATTTCGATCAACTGCTAGGGATCAAGCAATCGGACATCTACTGGGCACGTCGTTAAGGGTGGATGCTGCCTAAGGGATGTACTGTGAGCGTATAGACCCGACTAGCACTGGTGTGCAATTGCACATCCCCTTGTTGGACTCCGTGGTGGGTGGTGCGGTCGGGTCCGAATCTCAATTTTCCCCAACATGGATATGAAAAATTCTTCGTCAATCGTCAACGTTCCGCTGTCAACCGCTAATGAACACACCGATACACAATTTGCACACATGAATGCCCGATTCTTCCTTATCCACTCTGCTGAAGGTAAACTTAATGAAACATCGCCATTTCTAATTCACAAATGTATTACTGACAATGTAGGAGAAGTCAAAAAAGTTAAAAAATTAAGATCTGGAGACCTATTAGTAGAAGTATCCAACAATAGACAAGCTTGCAAAATAATGAAAATAAAAAACCTCGGCCTAAAAACAGTTACAGTGACACCTCATACCTCCCTAAACATCTCCCGAGGAGTCGTATCAGAACCCGACCTTTTGCACTGCTCTGAAGCTGAAATACTTGAAAACCTAACAGATGAAAAAGTATGCGCTGTGCGTCGAATCACTATTCGGCGCAATAATCAAATAATCAATACTAAACATATTATCCTAACTTTTCAGTCTCCCACTATACCATCTCATATTAAAGCCGGCTACCTATTATGTCCTGTCAGACCATATATACCAAATCCCATCCGTTGCTTCCAGTGCCAAAAGTTCGGCCATACTAAAACCTCCTGTCGTGGGTCACCTGCCTGTGCGCGTTGTGGTGCTTCTGGCCACGACAGTGAGTCCTGCTCTGCATCTCCTAAATGTGTAAATTGTAAAGAGGAACATCCTTCATACTCCAGATCTTGCCCGAAATGGGCGTTTGAAAAAGAAATCCAGTCCCTACGTGCCTCTCAAAGAATCTCATATCCCGAAGCCCGTAAGTTAATAGAAAGCCGGACACCTAAACCTGGTTTATCTTATGCAGCTGCAACAAAATCAACCAAAACAATAGCAACCCAAACCGAACCACCAAAATCTGTACCTGTCTCCTTTCCTTCTGCAACAGCACAAATATCTAAACAATCAACTTCTAATCAAAATAAATCCTCCACAGCTTCACAAAAAAATACATTGAAGAAAAATTCTCAAAATGTTAACTCAACCCGACCACAAATAAAAAAGTCTTCTGTCTACAGAACTAAATATAATAAACCCAAAATTAAACATGTTCCTCCACAACGCCCTATAGATGACAGTATCCTACATTTGGACCCTTCTGACTCTGAAATGTCAGACCTCCCCATGGATGATGACGACATCCCTAGCACTCCTCTCAAGCCTACGGGGACTCGGAGCAAGATGAGCATCATCCCCAACACAACATGATAATGGCTCTGCTGCTATCCTGGAACTGCCACGGTTTCCTTAATAAAAACGACGACCTCAAAATACTGATTTATGATCATAACCCCGCTTGCCTCGCCCTTCAGGAAACTTTTCTCAAAACCAATAGACCTACTAAAATCCGTAATTACACTGTCCTTCGCAAGGACAATGAGCTCAATGATAGGGCCACAGGTGGAGTTGCCCTATTAATCAACAATAGCTATCCTCACACTATGGTCAATCTTAACACTAATCTCCAAGCAGTTGCCATGCGTATTCAATTAAAACAACTCACAACTGTCTGCAGTATATACCTCCCTCCTAGTGAAGCCATAAGCCAAACATCCCTCAATAGTCTCATTCAGCAACTTCCTCCACCTTTCATCCTCCTTGGTGACATGAATGCTCATAGTCCCTTGTGGGGTAGCAAGGACACCAACAATAGAGGCCTTCAAATCGAACAACTTCTCACTGACTTCTCCCTTTGCTGCATGAATAATGGTGACAATACACATTTTCACTATCCAACTAAAACTTTCCATGCAATAGACCTTGCTATCTGTTCTCCATCACTTCTCCCAACATATAATTTTTCTGTATCCAGCGATCTCCACAACAGTGATCATTTTCCAATTCTTCTGTCACCTCTGTACCACAATCCCCAACATACTTCAGTACCTAGATACATTCATGATAAGGCAGATTGGTTCACCTTCACTTCCCTGTCTGCCATCACCTCTCATGTTGTTGAAGGCCCCATAGACGAGGTTGTACAAAACGTTACTTCAATTATCATCCAAGCTGCTGATGCCAGCATTCCTAAATCAGGCATCAGACCTCGACGCAATAAAAAACCGTGGTGGAATGAACAATGCACCCTTGCTAAAAAGAAGCAGCAGAAAGCCTGGAGCAATTTTCGGCGGTTCCCCACCACCGAAAATCTCACCCACTTTAAGCAAGCTAAAGCTTATGCACGTAGAGTCCGGCGTCAGTGTCAAAGAGAATCCTGGATCAAATATATCTCCAGCATTACAGCCTCTACTTCTAGTAAGGAACTATGGACAAAAACAAAAAGAGCCATGGGTATTTATACTAATCAGTCTATTTCCTGTCTATCCATAAATAACAGCATTATATCCGAAACAAAAGAAATCGCAAATAGTATTGGTGAATCTCTCTCTTCCATCTCATGCAGTACCTCCTACTCAAATTCTTTCCTTTCATATAAACAACAAGCAGAACGACAAAAAATAAATTTCAAAACCTCCTCACACTTCACATACAATAGCGACCTTACCATCCATGAACTCACCAACCACTTAAAACAGTCCTCAAACACATCCCCAGGTCCCGATGGTATTACTTATGAAATGCTGAAACACTTATCCCATGCATCTTTACTCAACCTTTTGAAATTGTACAATAGAATATGGAACGAACAAACCTTTCCCACCTCTTGGAGAAATGCAATAGTCATTCCCTTTCCTAAACCAGGAAAAGATACATCTAACCCTAATAACTACCGACCCATAGCCCTTACTAATTGCTTATGTAAATTAATGGAGAAAATTATCAATACCCGGCTTGTTTACATTTTAGAAACGGGGGACCATATACATCCCTTCCAGAGTGGCTTCCGGAAGGGTAGATCCACCATAGATAACATATTAAAATTAGAGACCCAAATTCGTAATGCCTTCTTACGGAAGAACCACTTAGTCTCTGTGTTTTTTGATATTGAAAAGGCATATGACCGAACGTGGAGGTACGGGATCCTCTTGGATCTTCATAATATAGGACTTCGAGGCAACCTACCCACTTTTATAAAAAACTTTCTGTCACTCCGAAATTTCCGGGTCCGGATTAATGGCATGCTATCTAATAACTTTGTTCAAGAGGAGGGTGTTCCACAGGGCTCCGTACTCAGTGTCACCCTCTTCTCAATAAAAATTAACAACATCCTGAAACAACTGCCCTCGACTGTTTACGGTAGTCTTTATGTAGACGACCTGCAAATCTCCTGTCAGGGAAAGGACATGCGCCTGATAGAACGCCAGCTTCAGAATGCCATCAACCGCATCTTAAAGTGGTGTGACAGAAACGGCTTTAAGATATCAGCAGAGAAAACAATCTGTACCCATTTTTGCCGGAAGCGCGGGATCCACTCAAATCCGGAACTTTATCTGGACCATACTAATATTGCTGTCAAGGATTCTATCAAATTTTTAGGTTTAAATTTTGACAAGAAACTTACATTTGCTAAACACATCTCAGACATCCGCAATAAATGCGAGAAAAAACTTAACATTTTAAAGGTTTTAACCAATACCTCTTGGGGGGCTGACCGTGATGCGCTCTTGCGGATCTACCGTGCCGTCATCCGATCCAAAATTGACTATGCAAGCTGCGTTTATGGATCGGCTTCTAAATCAGCACTAAAAAAACTTGACACTGTGCATCATACTGCACTACGCATATGCTCTGGAGCTTTTAGGACATCGCCTGTACATAGCCTTTACGTCACCTGTCATGAACCACCTCTCACTCTCATACGTCAAAAATTATCATTAAATACCTATTATCGCATCCTTTCTCATTCTTCACATCCCTTAAAGGATTCTCTAATAGACACCCAATTGGACCAGTTTTATGAAAATCGCCCTTCCTGCACTCCCCCCTTCGGACTTAGAATCCGTAAGAGTGTAGTCGGTACCCAATTGGAGGATGTTAATGCATCTACTTGTTCATTTCATGAAGTGCCACCATGGACTAAATTGCAGATTTCCTACCTACAACCATTCGAAGGCTTCACAAAACCAAACACTGACCCCATAATATACCAACAGTTATTTCTAGACCATAAAAGCAAATATAGAAACTTCGACGAACTATATACTGACGGCTCAAAATCTCTTAATCACGTTGGCTTTGCTTATGTACATCGAAATCATTCTTACAGCTACACCCTACCTTCATTTTGCTCCATATTTACAGCCGAATTAATAGCTATTTATGAAAGCCTTCTTTACATCTCGAGAACAAATATCAAACATTTCATCATCTACTCTGACTCATTAAGTGTATTCGAGAATCTGAAATCTGGCTCCCTCACTCATAGTTATATTTTAAAAGTCCTATGCATGCACAAGAGACTCATGAACCGTGGATACAACATCCTCTACTGCTGGGTACCTAGTCATATTGGGATTCCCGGAAACGAAAAAGCGGATTCTTTGGCAAGGCATTCTACCATCCCATATAACCGTGATCTGCCCTATACTGACATAAAGTCTGGCATCTCTTCCCTAACAAAAGGCACTTGGAATGACATATGGGACTGTGAAACCCAAAACAAACTTCACTCTATCCGGCCAGCTCTCACCCACTGGTCCATTCAACCGTACCGCAAGCACGACGTCACTCTCACTCGTCTTCGGATTGGCCACACGAGGCTAACTCATAAGTACCTCCTTTTGGGTGAACCCCCTCCTGAATGCCCACATTGTCATACTCATCTTAGCATACATCATCTTTTAACCTCTTGCTCTGCTTTTAATAGTTTTTACCAAATACTTTTTAACTGTTCTCATCCCAAACTGGACGATATTTTGGGTGAAACCCCCCATCGAAATTTGTTTGCATTTCTTAGACGTACCAAAATCTTTTATTCAATGTGAAGTGTCCAATTTTGTCTGACTGGTATCTGGATGGGAGGCCCCATCCAGATGCCTTTGTTTCAACTTTTATCCTCCATTAACACTTTTTATCTACCTTCAACACTATCGACTTTTTACTTTATTTTACTTTTCACCATTTAGTCTTTACATTTTAGCTTTTACTAAGTTTCGTGACACCTTATACCTGAATACATCATTTATGGTTTTAACTCATTGTCTGGCGCAGTATGTCCTTTTTGGACCTTGTGCCATTAAACACAAACCAACCAACCAACCTATTCAAATAGTTTCCTCCCCTATAAACAACAATCCGAAAAACACACTTTAAATTTTAAAACCTCAACCCACTTCTCATATAATAATTCAATTACCATCAATGAACTTATCCACTGCTTAAGACAAACCTCGAATACATCTCCTGGCCCTGATGGCATAGCCTATGTGATGCTTAAACATCTATCCCATGACTCTTTGCTAACCCTTTTACAGTTATATAAAAATCTGATGTGTCCAACACATGACTTCCTTGCACGTCCATTAGATCAAAAATATTTTCGACGCACTTCCTCTAAATTTATTTGTTTGAAAGAGATAAAATATCAATAATAGTAAGGTTTAGCGATTTCTAGCCAAATATTTCGATATCGCCAAGCTGAGTTCAATTTGAAAGATTTCCTTCTGACACTTTATTTGGCGATATTTCACCAAAAGCCGACAAACTTGAGATAGTCAGCGAGATTTTGGGGATAGCCAAAGTAGTCATTGACCACAGACTTTCAATGAATTGAATGCATCTATACACCTCAATGTATTCAAAGTCATTTGGCTCACCACGTAAATAAATTATCAGTCGATTGCTGTCAAAAAAGATATTGAAAACAGTTAGATATTACAATAGTTCTAAATACAAAGTTAAAAAATCTACGGGTTAAAGTTTTAGAGTTATACAAAATAGGAAATAATTTTTGGCGCCAAATTTGGCGATATTTCGGCGAAACTCGTCAATGTCGACGACATTTGGCGAGATTTTAAGCATAAACCAAACAATGACAGATTATCGCCAAATTTGGCGATATTTCGCCAAAACTCGCCAAGAACGATGACAAATGGCGATACTTTGGGCATGGACCAAATGACTGACTATCGCCAAATTTGGCGATATTTCGCCAAAACTCGCCAAGGTCGAGGACAGACGGCGAGATTTTGGGCATGTACCAAACAATGACTGTCTACAGTTGTATTATAATGAAGATGTCCATAGACATTAAGGTACTGAAATTCTTTTCGGTGGTCCTGTCAATAAACTCTCCAGTAGATTGGAACCAAAAATCGAGATGCACAACTAGATGTTACAACATTCTTATATATGAAATTTCATAATAGTTTTTGAGATCTGAGAGTTAAATATGCACACACGTACACCAAAAGTCGCCAAGCTTGGCGACTTTTGGCATAGTTCTTGAGGGAGGCACGTGACCGTGGTCGGACCATTACCTAACTTATGTGGTAGGACGGTATTGTGCTTGAAATGGATGAATGCCCCTAAACTTGCTATTGACCGTAATGTATTGGAAATCTTTTGAGTGTTCCTGTAGCAGAACTATAAATGATAAAGACACTTTTTTTAATGGAGAAATTCATTTTCTAACTCTTTACAGCATATATCACTTCTGAGTCGTTTGAAATAGCCCAATACCTCTAAAAAACGCTTTGATGAATTTCGGCCCATTGAGTGTAATGTATTTCGAATGTTTTGGGCAGTCCTGTAGATAAACTATCCAGTCGAATGGAACCAAAAGGGGAGGTGCACAACTAGATGTTACAACTATCCAAAATATGAAGTTTCGACATTCTACGCCTAATAGCTTTTGAGTTAGGCGAGTTTAATGAATTTCGGCCCATAGAGCGTAATGTATTTCGAATCTTTTGGGCGGTCCTGTACATAAACTATCCATTCGATTGCCTCCAAAAGGGGAGGTGCACAACTAGATCATAGAACAATCCTAAATATCAAATCTCAACATTCTACGACCAATAGTTTTTGAGATATGCGAGTTACATACATACGTACGTACGTACAGACGGCATGGAAAAACTGGCCACAGTAGACTCGCCACTGGTCAAAATGAGTTGCAGACGCGTTAATATGATCGTGCATGCTAGCCTACGATGAGATGCATCGAAAAAAAATTTTATATTAAATTTAGAGGTAGTCAAAATCGGTTTTTATGTCGAAATTTGGCCCCCAAAATTTTTCGGGATCACATTACTTCCTTATACTACGTACAAGGAAGTAATAGAATCTGGCAGGAACACACTTTCCCTTCCTCGTGGAGAAATGCAATAGTTATTCCCTTCCCTAAACCTGGTAAAGATACAACGAATCCCCAAAACTATCGTCCCATAGCCCTTACTAGCTGCCTATGTAAACTCATGGAGAAAATAATCAATGCTCGCCTGGTTTACATTTTAGAAACTGAGGGCCATATACACCCTTTCCAGAGTGGTTTCCGAAAAGGCAGATCCACAATTGATAATATTATATCCTTGGAGACCCAGATACGTAACGCCTTCTTACGGAAAAATCATCTAGTCTCTATATTTTTCGATATAGAGAAGGCTTATGACCGGACGTGGAGGTACGGCATTCTCAGGGATCTTCATAATTTAGGTCTCCGCGGCAACCTACCAATCTTTATTAAGAACTTCCTTTCCGTTCGGAATTTCAAGGTACGGTTACACGACACCATATCGGAAAACTTTGTACAAGAAGAAGGTGTACCCCAGGGATCCGTTCTTAGTGTTACCTTATTTTCCATAAAAATTAATGACATCCTCAACCAACTCTCTCCAACTGTTCATGGTAGTTTGTATGTAGATGACCTTCAGATCTCCTGTCAGGGAAAGGATATGCGCTTCATAGAGCGGCAATTGCAAAACACAATAAACCGTGTTTTAAAGTGGTGTAACATAAATGGCTTTAATATATCCACCGAAAAGACAGTCACTACACACTTTTGCAGGAGACGTGGGATCCATCCGGATCCTGAACTTTATCTGGGTCGACACAAAATAAATGTTACAGACTATACCAAATTCTTGGGCATATTTTTTGACAAGAAACTAACGTTTGCTAAACATGTCGCATACACCCGTAGCAAATGCGAAAAAAATCTTAATATCTTAAAGGTACTATCCAACACTTCTTGGGGGGCAGACCGGGACTCCCTTTTAAGGATCTATCGAGCTGTCATTCGCACGAAAATGGACTATGCCTGCTCTGTTTATGGGTCTGCATGCAGGTCTGTTTTAAAAAAACTTGACACTGTGCATCACACTGCACTACGTATTTGTTCCGGTGCTTTTAGGACCTCCCCTATACAGAGTTCATATATAACCTGTCATGAACCATCGCTCACTCACACCCGTCATCGACTTTCCATTAATACATATTATCGTATCCTTTCTCATGCCTCCCACCCTCTGCGGAATTCCTTTTTAGATCACCATCTGGTTTGTTTTTATCAGAATCGAAATTCATGTACCCCTCCTCTAGGACTAAGGGTTCGCCGGAGCATCTCAGGCACTCAGCTTAATGAGGTTGATGTCCTGTATTGTTCCCCTTTTGAGATACCACCTTGGACCGCATCACAAATTTCTTATTTGCAACCTTTTAAAGGGTATAAAAAAGTCAACACGGACACCTACATTTATCAACAGTTGTTTCATCAACACAAGGACACTTACAAAAATTATGAGGACATTTATACTGATGGCTCCAAGTCTGCCAATCATGTAGGGTTTGCATACACTGACCAGACTCACAGCTGCAGTTATGGTCTTCCCCAGTTCTGTTCAATTTTTACGGCTGAACTCCTAGCCATTTATGAATGCCTTTCCTATATCAGCAGAAAGAATAAAAAACATTACATCCTATATTCAGATTCACAAAGTGTCCTAGAAAACCTTAAATCTGGTTCTGTGACCCATAGCTATGTTGTCAAAGTCCTACAGCTGCATGCACAGCTGACAAATCGAGGTTTCCAAATTCTCTTCTGCTGGATTCCCAGTCACGTCGGAATTCCTGGCAATGAGGAAGCCGACTCATTAGCTAAAGGTGCAACCCTTCCTTACCCAGGTCCACTTCCCTATAATGACATAAGAGCTGTTGCCTCTTATGTGATCAAAAATTGCTGGATGAACGACTGGAACAGCCAAATTGACAACAAACTTCACAGCATACACCCGTCTCTTACCCAATGGTCCACTTTACCTTATCGCAAACAGGATGTTATTCTCACACGCTTACGGATCGGTCACACCAGACTAACTCATCAACACCTATTGTTAGGTGAACCTCCTCCTGAGTGTCTTCATTGTGGCACACAACTCACCATTTGCCATATTTTAACCTCTTGCACCGCTTTTAATCGTTTTTACCAAATACTTTTTAACTGTTCTGATCCCAAACTGGACGATATTTTGGGTGAAACCCCGCATCGAAATTTGTTTGCATTTCTTAGACGTACCAAAATCTTTTATTCAATGTGAAGTGTCCAATTTTATCTGACTGGTATCTGGATGGGAGCCCCCATCCAGATGCCTTTGTTTCAACTTTTATCCTCCATTAACACTTTTTATCTACCTTTAACACTATCGAATTTTACTTTTCACCATTTAGTCTTTACATTTTAGCTTTTACTAAGTTTTGTGACACCTTTTAACTGAATACATCATTTATGGTTTTCCACTCATTGTCTGGCGCAGTATGTCCTTTTTGGACCTTGTGCCATTAAACACAATCAAACCAAACCAATTAACACATCGCAATCTCGGTTCAAGGGCGGATTAAAGGGGGGGCGGAGGGGCCGACCGCCCCCAGAGAAAAAGAAATTAATGTAAAAGATCCTATTTTACTTCCATAAAATGGATGTATATGTCAATCTTCTAACTAACCGCCCCCACCGACAAACCAACCGCCTCCCCCCGACAAACTTGCAATAATCCGCCACTGTCTCGGATAATTCATTATCACCTTAACCATTCACATCTGAGCCTGTTAGAGGAAAAAAAGGCCGTCTAGTTTATGTGCCATACGTACACATATTGAGTTTCTTGGACCTTTTTCACCAAAGAATCTTTCTAAAACATTGCACACACTTTTTTACATAAATAAAAAAGCCAGTTTATTTATTTATTTATTTATTTATTTTTTAGAGAAGTAATTAACTGGCTTCTTTTTATAGATGCTTGAGTTGTGTTTCTAGTTGTTTGTGAAAACATTGAATTTTTTTTTGCCAACTCAATATTTTAAAATTTAATTATTTCTGAATCATCGTCCTTGATGGTAACAAGAAAGGAACTCAAGTGGCTTGTGTGTGACAGTTCACGCAAAGACCTAACATCTACACTGTTAGAAATATAGTTCGTTTCACCGTAATTCCGGTGCCAAATTAGCTGCAACCGGTATTTTTTAAAATGTGGTGCAATGTTTCACCATTTTAGCAGTGCTTCCCCAAGCACCATCCTGCAGGTGAAACGTTGAACTAGGATCCATGTTTTTTTCCTCTAACCTATCATATGGTTGGAGCTTGAACCAAGATCATAGTTTTTCCTCTCACCAAATATATGGTTAAAAAGTGGAATCAGGTTCTAGTTTTTTTTTCTCATTATATGGTTGGAGCTTGAACCAAGATTATGGTTTTTCGTCTAATCAAATACATGGTTAGAGGTTGAACCTTGATTGAGGTTTTTCCCGTAGCCAAATCTATGGGAAAGTATAAAACCAAGATGAAGGTTTTTTCTTTATCCATGTGTATGGTGAAAGGTTTGAACCCAGATCGAGGGTACTTTAACCAAATATATATTTATAGGTTGAACCGAAATGGAAGTTTTCCCTAAAATCTAATATCCGTGTTATAGAGGAGTGAAGAGAACGTGTTTACTGTTACTTACAAGTAATTTTTCTACTAAGCACTGAAATAAGATGTAGATTTTGTCAGTTCTTTTAATGATGGTTTATTAAGTTATGTTTTGCTTTTGGTCTGTTTTGTACATAGAAATCAACATTTTCAACAACAAGGGAAAAAACCCATTAGATTTCATTTAAAATGTTCATTAACTAGCTCTTTAATATAGTAAACAGAAACCTCATGATTAATACATGTCTATTAAAATGAGTTATAGTTTAAGATACAAAAAAAAAAAAAAAAAAAAAAAATACAAAAAAAACCCTATACCTATAGTTTATTTTTAAAAAGTAAAAGTTCAGGACTTTAAGCTCCTTTTTTGAGGATAACTACGCAGTGTAATGAAATTAAAGTAGTAAAGAACAATGTAAAACTCATCAATATAAAATGCGCTGATCATAATGCTTTATACCACGTCAAAACTGGACTCCTAGATATTTTGCTCTAAATTTTTACTTTGTTTTTGACTACTAAATCTTGTCACAAACTATTGCATTATATTATTTCTTTTGTCTACTTTTAAATTATTGGCAGATATGTAATATCACGGCATACACATGGCATCCATCTCATAACTTTGTATCGGAGCATTAAATTACTTCCTAATATTTTACCTTACACTGTATTTAAAACAGCTTTTATTTTAACTCAACCCTATGGTACTATTCCCTCTCTACTTTAAAAGTATTATTAATGTTTGAGGCACTCAGAACAGTAAATAAATTCCTCTAAAAGTATTCCAGTATAAATGGAGCACTCACACAAGTACACATTTTAAAGACTGTGACTAAAGAATGGAAGTTTGTGGGCCCATTTTGATTTACGAGACAGGATTTTAGGATTTATATTTTTTATTAAACATCGCAAGCATATAAGACACAACTTAACTCATAAACATCTTATTCCACACTCCTAGTGCACAACCTCTTTCTACTCTCATCATAAGTTTTCTGTCTTGGCGCTTGGCCAAAAACCCCACAGCGCCATCCACTGGTGAGTTTGGAATTAGGAAAGGCAATGTAATGTTAATGTAAAAGGTTATATTTCAGCTTTAAGCGGGCAGAGTATCACTCCTGCTACATCCTCCCCCTACACCTCCGAAGTCCGTCTCGGCGAGGAGGTGTGACTACTGGTTGCTTGGTATTCGCTCTAGAAGTCTCTGGTGGAACGGCCTGAGAAGGTGAAGTCACTTTCCGGGGTCTACCTCTTTTCCTTATAGGCACCACTGGAGATTGACTTTCTGTAGTGTTTCGAAAAGGCGTTAAAGCTGATACATGATAGGTGCCTAAAGGTTGATCTGGTTTGTCGGAACTGGCTATTATGAAAGTTGTGGGATATTTTTGTGAAAGTACAATATAAGGTCCGTCTCTTCTGGGCATACGTTTTGCAGTTCTACCCTGGTTTGCCTTACTCAATGGGTGAAGTTTTACCCAAACCCGATCACCCTGGTGTGTACTTTGTCTACGTGCTTTGTCAGCGCACTTTTTTCTGCGATCTTGTTGCTCTTCAATGTTTTCCTTTATTTGGGCCATATACTTTTCGAACCGCTTTAGGTAGGGTGTAAATTCTTGTATGAAATTATCGTTATGGATGACCAAACGTAGATCCGTACTTATGTCATCCAGAGTTCTCAAGTTTCTTGCAAACATTAGGTATGCTGCTGTATATCCAGTAGATTCGCATTTTGCAGTATTCATTGCAAACCTAATAGCTGACAATTTTTCCATCCACATTGTATGGTTATTGCCTACCATCATCGCCAAACGGGGTTTCAAATCTCGTTGTTCTTTCTTTCGACTGGGTTTGCTTGGGGGTGATATACAGGTACAAGACTTTGATTTATTTTTAAGACATAGCATAATTGTTGCATGACTGCACTGACAAATTGACTCCCATTCTCACTTATTATACGGAGAGGTATTCCATATCTTAGGAAGACTTCATTTAGCAAAGTTAGAGCACATTCTTTCGCAGTACCTTGTTTTAATAGAAATAGCTCCACCCATCTGGTAGTGCAATCTTCAATAATAAATATCCATTTCATACCCTCATTCGTTTCTGGTAAAGGTCCGAATAGATCAATAGCTATACTTTCGAAACGTTGGGCAGGAACAGGTGTCTGCAAAAGACCGGCAGGTTTCTGGTTTGAGGCTTTATACCTAATGCATTCTGCGCAACTTTTCACATAATCAGTAATATATTTTCTCACACCTGTCCAATAATATCTTGACGATATTCTAGAAAACGTTCCATCTGCTCCATAATGTGCAGCTGTAGGAGCATCATGATGTAGTTTTAGTATCTTTTCTCTTTCATGAGAAGGGACTACTAGCTGAGTTTCCTCCTCTTCAGAGTGAGGGGAATAGCGGTAAAGTACTCCTTGATTCATAACATATCCTCGTTTAGTCCAGTTAGAAAAGTCAACTCCTTTGTTGACGTCTTCAAAGCAATCTATGATTTTCTTCAATTCTAGATCCTTTAATTGTTCTGCCCTGATTTCACCTGCAGTTCTTGTCGGAAAATCAATAACTATATTTTTTAATTCACAAATTTCTTCATTTTTACACTCCGGTCTAAAAAGCATGTCTGCCACGACATTGCTCTTCCCTGGGACATACTCAATCTGCAAATTCTAGGCTTGTATCTGGAGTGCCCATCTGGCTAATCGTCCAGTTGGTGACTTTAAACTCATAAGCCACTTAAATGGTTGGTGGTCAGTTGCCACTTTAATTTCTGAACCTTCAATATAACCTCTAAATTTGTCTAAGGCCCAGACCACAGCGAAGGCTTCTCGTTCAGTTGTTAAGTAGTTTTTCACAGCAGCACTTAAGAGTCTACTGGCGTATTCTATAGGGTGCTCCTCAGCAGGAGTCTCTCCTTGCGACAGAACGGCACCTAGGGCGTAACCGCTTGCATCTGTCCGTAGAATAAAAGGTTTTGTAGCATCAACTTGCTTCAATATCGGCGAGGTTACTAAACACTGCTTTAGAGTATGGAAAGCTTCTTGTTCATTTACATCCCATTTCCATACACTATTCTTCTTTGTCAAATTGCTGAGAAGTTAGCAATATCTGAAAAGTTTGGGATAAACTTTCTGTACCACGAGCAGGTCTGCAAAAACGACTGTATTTGTTTAACATTTCTTGGACAAGGAACTTTTTGTATTGCTGAGACTTTCTCTGGATCAACCTGTATTCCATTAGGGGTTATCCACAACCCAAGATATTTTACGCGAGTACATGCAAACTTGCATTTTTCTCTATTAGCACATAGCTTAAACTCTCGAAGTCTGACGAAAACAACTCTTAAGTCTTCAATGTGCTGTTCATAGGTCGGAGACAACACAATTATATCATCTAGATAGGTCAGGATATTCACTGATGGTAATCCATTGCGGAACCGGTCCATAAGACGCTGGAATGTTGCTGGAGCATTGCGGAGTCCGAATGGCATTCTTTTGTATCTAAAGATACCAAAAGGGCAAACGAATGCGGTCCTGTCTTGATCCGCAGGGTTAACCTCTATTTGATGGTAGCCAGATTTTAAGTCAAGAGTGGACATAAAAGCCGTGGATTTTGCATCGTGCAACAGAGAATCCATGAGAGGCAATGGGTACTTATCAGGGATGGTAATGGAATTTAGCTTACGGTAATCTATGCATAATCTAACAGTTCCGTTAGGTTTTGGAACCAGAACAACTGGTGCTGCGAAGGGTGACTCACATTCTTCTATAATATTGTTTGCTAGAAGTTCCTCAATTTCTTTTTTTAAAAGATCCTTCCTTTTTGGAGACAGCCAGTAAGGTGGGGACCACGAAACTGGTGGGTGATCACCTGTGTTGATAAAGTGCTTTACCAGAGGAGTGGGCTCTCCCCCTGGTCGGAATATATCTTCATTTTCATTAAGCAGGGCGCTTAAACGATTCTTTTTCTCTATGTCAAGGGTCTGTCCCTCTTCCACACGTAAACAGAGTTGATTAGCCTTGGCTACTTCAACAAGGCTATTTTGTAACGAAACATGCTCTGTAATTGCAGTCGCGGTGCAAGGAACGCTACTCAATGCGGCAGGACTTTCACTTACAGGCACAGGAAAATCATTTCCAAAAGGTACTCTGCAGGATGGCTCGTCATCAAAATACCAACAATTGTCCCTTATGTCCAGTACATTTCCCGATTTCTTCAAGAAGTCAACACCTAAGAGTGTACGATTACCTTTTGCATGTGGCAAGAAAACTAAATCTGTACTAAAAGTTCGACCACGAATGGTGATCGGCACGGTAGCTTTTTGAACGGTTGGTGTGGACTGTTGTCCGTCAGCAAGACATACGGAAAGTTGAGATTCTGTGAACTTTTGACCGCAGCCTTTTAAAAATTTAAACATCAATTCTCCACCGACAGATTGGCTGGCTCCTGTGTCAACACAGACTGTTCCCATGGCTTCATAAACCTCAATATCAATTAGAGCTACTGGAGCGGTGAAACAAGTAAACATCTGTATGCCATTGACATGAGCATTTTCCTTCCTTACTGAGCAGTTCTGGCATTTTGCTTTTATAAACCCGGGTGCACCACACCCATAACAAGAAACAGGGGGACGCTCATCACTATTATTATCATAGCGCGAGGTCGTATATTTTGATTTAGGGAGTGTATTCCTGTAACTGCCAGAAGCGTCATTATTTTCGGTCCTGATGAAATGATTTTTCCTAAATGTCTGAGTATTTTTACCTTCAGGAGTTTGAAATTTGTATGTTTCTCATGGTTTAGAATGATGTACTACTTTTTGATATGGAGATTTAATATTTTCATATAAGTCTAGTTTTTCTGCAAGTAAAACTGGGTCATTAAGTTTTTCCCAAACATCTAAACAGTGGTTCTTACATTCTAAAGGACAACTTTTTTTTATCTGGTGAGCTATTATGAGTTCCTTTAACATATCAAACGATTTAATTTCTAATTCCGAGAGCCAACCCTCAAAATAATTCCTAAGTTCAAAATAAAAATCTTTCCATGTAGAATTCTCACGCTTTTGATGCCGACTAAATAAGATTCTAAATCTTTCAGCTGTCAACTTAAATCTTTCCAACAATATTGGATGAATGTGAGAATAATTTTTAAACTCTTCTTCTGGTTCTCTGGCAATCAAATTCCCCATATCGCTTGGAAGGACTCCAATTAAATGCGATACCCAAAAATCTTCGGATACATTCAAAAGCTTCATTTGCCTTTCTAACATTGTTAGGAACACGTACATTTCACCAGCCCCGCACCTATCACAAATAAAATCGAAACCTATGTCATTCGTTTGTACCGGTTTGTACCGCTAAAATTTTCGTTTGTACCGAAACGGTACAAAAGTAATACGCATGTCACAGTGCGGGGCTGGGGAAACGGCATCCCCGCACTTGTGGCAGATTCGAACGAAACTTATGCCAATCGTTTGTACTTCGTTTGTACCGCAAAAATTTTCATTTGTACCGAAACGGTACAAAAGTAATACGCATGTGACACGTGCGAATATAGCATTTCTCCAGCCCCGCAATTTTGAAAAAATGATCGCATCGGAACGAAAGGTACGTCGATCGTTAGTACTTCGTTTGTACCGGATTGTACCGCAAAAATTTTCGTTTGTACCGAAACGGTACAAAAGTAATACGCATGTGACACGTGCGAACATGGCATTTCTCCAGCCCAGCAATTTTGAAAAATGATGGGATCGGAACGAAAGGTATGTCGATCGTTAGTACTTCGTTTGTACCGGATTGTGCCACAAAAATTTTCGTTTGTACCGAAACGGTACAAATGTAATACGCATGTGCCACATGCGAATTTAGCACGTACATTTAGCATTTCTGCAGCCAGGCAATTATGAAAAGTGATCGGATTGGAACGAAAGCTATGCCGATCGTTAGTACTTCGTTTGTACCGGATTGTACCG
>JAWZYV010002309.1:0-15269 GCA_038373885.1 Cheiracanthium punctorium | reverse complement strand
GAAATTATACTTTACTGCGTAAAAGCCAATAGAAAATTTCTAAACAAAGATCGAGAATGAGTAAAAGGATACTAAACCTTATGGTTGCCTACGTAATACTACATATTATGAGCATTTCGTAGGCAACGGCCTTATCAAAGATCAAAATTCATGACTGGTCACGTGCAAAATCAACTGGAATACCGGTTGATTATTGAGAGAAATTTACGAATAAACCCTTTGCCGTATGGCTGCAATATAAATACAAAAATCGTAATGGCAACTGTATATCAATATTTATCGTCGCGTTGGCGAGAGTGGGGGTCCTAAAGTAGGAATCAACCAGAATGTTTTATATAGTATCCTATTCAGAAGAGCAAATCCAATAATCATTATGTTTGATTTATTCGAAATGAAAGTTTTCTGTGCGTATATCAACCAGCTATGAGCAGCTTGGTACTGAAAGTGAATCACTTAGCTCAGTGAACCGGCTCATTGAACCGTCTATTTAAAAGCGAGACCAAAACAATCACTTGCTGAAATAGGTTAACTTCCAGCTTATGAATAATCCAGAGTGACGTTGCTATTACCAAAATAAGGATAGAGTTTGCAATATCTTGGCAACGAAAATTAACCTCCCACAATTAAATCTGTATCCCATAGATATTTGCTGTATTTTAATTATTTTAATCTAGTTTAAACTTTGAGGAAAGAATAATACTTCATTTTCTCCATATAGAAGAACTAAGTGGGTGCCTACTCTATTTACTTTTCGTTCCTCCAAGGGTTAAAAACGGTATCAGACATTGCAAGTGTAGCACGAGCGTTTCTTTGATAAAATATTTATTTTTTCAAAGAAACCAAGGAGATGAAGTATACATGAGTATTTGTTTGTGTATCAGGTTAAATAAAATTATGGAGATATTCCGGATACATCTTTTCAAACCGCAAGTGGAATCGTTGTCATTTTGACGTCACGATTTTGAAAAAGTGTTTGAAATTAAGTGACAATAACACTCATAACATGAATGGGACGTATACTATCCGGATTCCAATTTGTATAACCCATAGAGATATGAATACATGGAGATGGCCTTAGCTATCTTCAGCATTGGGCAAAATGAAGTAACCTTGGAGGAACGAATAGTAAATATTATTGCCTCCTCCAAGGAAGTAACTGTGTTGGTCTAAGTATGGCGGATCATTTTGTTGGTTTCTTTTTAAATTACAGTGAAAGATGCACGATTTTACGGATTAAAAAGTAAAGATGTTACGATAGTTCGAAATACAAAATCTCAGCATTCCGCAGTTAGAAGTTTTTCACTGATGTCATAGGTAATTATTCTTGGCACCAACTTTGGCGACATTACTTCTTTAAAATTGGAACTGTCACCATAGAATAACATAGTCATATTGCAATATCATCTAAGCAATAGGGCGGATGGTTTACAGTTTTCGGCTTCACCATCAGGTAGTGAATGCCGTCTGTTTGTGTTCATATCTCCATGGTCTAACCCGCCCTCCTCCCCGTTGGAAGTGTTTGTGAATGTATGCACTTATTTCTCCGTGCTAACCATGCGTGATTCCGAAATAGAGATTCTTTCAGAAAATGGTACCTTCATTCTGTGCTCTACTGTGGTTTACATCGACACTGATGTCATACTGACGTCACTCACTAGATTCGAAAACTGAGGGTCCAGTCAAATTTAGTGCTATGTATTTCTATTGGATATACGTTATTTTGACAGGAGTGCTTAAAAACTGAAATAAAACGACAAGGCAGTTGAGGATTCTCTTTTATGCAGTCGGGTAACTCTTTTATGCAGTCGGGTTGAAGAATTATACAACCAAACACACCCAATCAAAAAAGTATTCGAATGAAAGACAAATCTCTTCAATTGATTTTTATAATAACTCTCTGTATATGAGACTGCATTCAAAGTATGGGTCATCCAATTCTACTGAATAAATGGGTTTTAGGAAGAAGACTGCTCAATTATTCATTAAACTGACTTCAGAAATTTGTCTTTTAGTCGATTACTCATTTGAGCGAAGGTATCTGGGAAACTAGAAAAAAATGTCAGAATGTCTCTTCAAAATAGCCACTAGGTACGTTTCCAAACGATCAACAAACGGCAGTTTTGAATCATTTCGAAGAGAGCTGCTACTAAGTATTTGGTGATCTGCAACAGCTTCCTGCATGGAAGGTACATTTGTCCATTTCTGTGTCGGGTTTAATGATCATAGAAACGTGTAGCTGAATTTGTTTAGAAACATTCTGAATGTCTGTGAAGCATTCTTCCAGATACACGCGGGATGAGCGTGGGGCATTTTACGAACCATTGGCGAACCAAACTGTCGTTATCTTTTAACTATAACCGTGCTTATGACGCAAATGCCAGAACAGACAGCACGCATCCAAAACCAATAAATGCTCATTTCATGGTATTTTGTTCCATTTTTTTACATGGTTAACTCGTTTTAACTATATAGGGTAAACCAGAGAGTCATTGTTCACTGACAGTGATGGACTGCTTTAAAAAAACATTGTTTTTTAATGTTTCTTACTTGATTTTCAAGTAATGTTGCATGGATATGATATAATGTAAAATATTTTCTTAGTTTTTCATCAAAATCTGCGATGAATTTTGATTCCCAACGGTCATTTTAGCTGTGGGCAATCACTGAACCTAATCCTTATGTGGGCAATAGTTGTATGGTTTTACCCTACATGCAGATATCGCTAAACTGAGCATAACAGGCGAAAACTGGATACCTTTTAAGAGCAGTCACAGTAGCGCATGCGCTGAATAACAATGACTGAAAAACACAATATTTTTTTTAAAATTTAGAATCTAAATATTTTTCCTAAAATTTATCTAGCACAATGATCGTTATACAAAGCGCACACAAATTCTAAGCCAGCCAAATCGAAGCTGACCTTAAAGACACGATGGAAACTTAGCAACCAGTGCTATATATTCTGTACAGAATTCCACTCTCATGTTGCGAATGCCGCCAACGCGATTTCCGCAAAAGGTATGCGCTGAATAAGTGAACTCAAAATAGTGCAAGGGGATTTTATTCGTGATTCTTTTTTTTTTATTAACATTAAAATGGAATTTCCACGAAGTTTGTGAAATGAAAACTCTTACGAAGTTTCAATGACTGATTTTTCTTGAAAATGTAAGTATTGGAGTTTGAGAGTAGCGCGCTCTTATCGAATACAGTACAACTAATTTTCTTAAAATTTAGTATGGAGGTTTGCTGGTGTCAATAAGAGGAATCTGATACCAAAGGTTTTAAAATATCTAAAACTCGAATGTTTTGAAAAAATTATCTTTTCTGAAATTTTGATAAAATAGAAGTGGACGCGAAAAGGTCGTGTTTAGTTTAAGATGTATAAGCAATAGAAAATTTCAAAATAAGTTAGCTAGTTATTCAAATTTGTACAAATGCCAAATTTTAAATTGGATTTTCAAAGTGAGGCCTATTTTTTAAGGCAAACCTATATTGGTGAAATTTGGTATATAGGTTCTTCTGGTGTCGCTAAAGAAAACCTACAAAAGAGTTTGAAGAAAATACACACATTACATTTCTTTTTTGCAAGTGTTCAATTTTAAAATCGGGTTTTCAGTGTAGCTCCCTAATATAAAAAATATGTTTACATATTTATATTTTCTACTGGTTATCCAATTTTAAGGTGTGGGTTAAAAAAACTCTGATGCCATCCTGAAAACTTGGAAAATGTGTGTAGCTCTGGGGCACACGACTGGCAATACAATGTACCGACATGTTGCTGGTCGTTCAGTAGATCGATGGGAAAGATGCACTTTTTCAGCTTTGGGATCGTTTCGGCGATGTATCCCTTTGTTTTTTCTATGTCACGGTTCATAGCATCGAAAAGTAAACGGCGGATAGCTTCCAACAATTTATCTTGGTAGTCTTAAAAATGGTTACATGGGTGAATGACTCAGTAAAGAAATTTTACAAAATTATTTTTAAATTTCATGTACTTTCGAAGCATCTTTTGTTTGGGGAATTTCGTATGGCGTACATGTGGTCTTGCGCATAACAATCATAGAGTAACCCCTAGCCCCCCCCTGCACACACACTAACACACTCTGTGAAATGCATAAAAGCTCTCACTGCATAACGAATAAACGGGTTTAGGGAAGTGTCTCATTTGGAGGGTTAAGCGAAATCCCAATTTAGGTCCATCTAGAAAGCACAACGAAGTGTGGAAAACGAAAAAAAAAAATGATTCATGGGTCATCTGAAACATTTCTTTAGACGGAGATTCAGAAAAGTTTATGCGAATTTTAAATTTAGGTAATGTAAAAATGCAAGACTCATTTCGTAAGAAATTGCGTGTCAGTGAAATATATATTAAAAGCTTAACAAAATGTGTTTGAAATACGACACTGTGGAAATAAGTAGCAAAAATGAAGATTGTCAAATGACTGAAAATGAAATCCGCAGTTTTCTTTTATTATACAAACAAATATCTCGTTACAATGAGTGACCAGTTTACAAATGGTGCAAAAGAAGGTTACAAATATTAAGGTCTGTCGTGCGGGATGAACATGAGACACAAAACCTCTCAGTATGCCCTGTAATGCAAAAATATTTTAAAGCGCATGTTATGAGGAAGACTGGAAACAGCTAACTCGCAGGCGTAAATAAATGAGTTCAGAAGTAGCTGAGATTCTTAACTGAAAATATCACGTGCACCCATTTTGAAAGTAGTTGTGAACTGTTATCGGACCAACACACAACCAGCATTCGCCTAAAACGTAAACGTGACTCGTAGTTGCCTTCGAAACGAATACTGTTTGTGCAGTGTGTCCGAAGAAGCCTCAAAAATCTTCTCGAAACACATCCAATCACGACCACACTTAAACAATGTACACTACACCGAATGTACTATACATGAATTCGCATCATACTCTGAAAATTTCCATTGTTAATATAGCTCATCGTTCAAATGGTAAAGACGTTGATGATGAGGCATCCCTGAACACTGAAGACGAAATTGTGACGTCCCGTGTTATCCTCCTACAGAAAAGCTACTTTACTCACAACATGAACACATTCTACATACTTGGTCCGTTACCTAATTTCGTGGCTTGTTTTCACTATCCGTTGTCAAAAGCGCAAAATTCAAATTGATAAATTAACCGAACGTACGTTTCGAATGGTTCAAAGAAACCAGCCTACCTCAGGAATGATATCACCCTATCCTAAACATAGTGATACTAAAGCTGAACAAAGAATCAGCCTGTGCCCCATCCGAAACGTGCGTACGGTTCTCATTTCATTTTCAGTGTTTTTAAACGCAATGAATGCATTTTTAAAGGAATGTTCACTGAATCAACTGTAAAATAGGCTGCACTCGCTATTTCAGCTGTCAAAGCGCACGAAAATCCCGTCCAATAACTTATCTCGCCAGCACCCCGCCCTACAACAGAGGCTGTACTAAAAACTATTCTACAAAAACACGAATATTTATGCACGTTCTTTGGAATGCCTTGGATATTTTCCAAAAACGGTCACTTTTAATAGTTTGGCGGGTACTTACGTATTATCCCGGCGGTCCGCCAAAACGAGCGATTTTACGCCAAGGCAAATGCCGGGACACATGAAATTATTAATGGTTCAGAATACGACAACAGTTTGCCAGCATATTTCACGTAAAAATAGTTTGGTGGCAATGACCGCCGGGATAATACGTAAGTGCCGTTTGGCGTTTTGCGCATTCGCATCATCGACAATCATTTCCCACTAAGCTTGTCACTGAAACGGTTCTCCACATGTTCTCATGCATAATCCTTTGAAGATTGGCATACTTAGCATCGCGAAATACTCTATCTCGTTGCAATAACTGATATCCAAGTTGTGCCGTAGGTCATTTTATAAAATAAATATCGCTAAGGAAACTGGCAGCAGCTTGGATAGTGGACACCATGTTGAAATGCCTTATTTAGCACCACGAAATATTTTAATCACCTAAGTATTGTGTATAAGGACATACGTAGAACTGTTTCAATGGCAACCATAATGGGAAATAGTTGTGCAATATGCGCCTGCGCAAATCGCCAAAGTATCGCCAGAGAATGAAAAGCCGGCATGGGTGGTAAATACCCTAGATCTTCTCAATTTACTCAGAAGAACAAACTCTCAGGTAAACTCTTGTGAGAAAAAAATAGTTAATTTCTGGTAACAGGGCGGCTCTCTTTACCAAGCTAAAATATCGGCACCATTTGGGGCAAAATTAAAAGTACTGACGTGGAAAATAAATAAATGAACATTAGAAGTAGACACGAGAGGCTAATTAACAATGGTTGCAAATTTTGGCACATTAGCCTAGATACACTGTTAAACGAAAGCGTACAGAAAAAAAAACCTATCAGATTTACTTCTTAATTTATTTCACTTAATTTAGTATTAGTTTATTCACTGTTAGTTTATTCACTTAATTTAGTATGACCCTTTCTCAAATAAACACATCAATATCTCCGTTAATCTCTGTATTATATTTAACATAACGGAAAACTAATATAAAAAAAAAACATGGAAACCTACACATTAACAATGTTAGTTTTATATCGTACACTATACTATCAATCTCGACGTCATCCTTTGTACATAAAAATTATCCTAATTATAATCTAAATTACTTACATTTCAGCTTTTCTAATAAGACCTGGATTTTTTAATACTCCAAAATAGTAAATTTATCTCTACTGCAACAAGATTACTATGCGACTACCGTACTTTAGTAGTTATAAGCAAAGAAAAATCAACCGTGACTATCCTCAACTTTATAGGCTTAAGCAACAGCTTACGGAATCCTTTGTTTTGACGTCATAACAGCGTCGCTTTCACTGATTGGCTGTTCAACAGCAAGATTTTACTGTAGCTAGTACATTCATGAATTTTAATGGGATATTATTTACTTTATCTTAATATAATTTACTTCTTTCGATAAATGAATACTGAAACGAAGCCGAATTAACGCATATTAACTAAATAACAAATTTTACAATGCTTAATAAATTAGAAACAGATTACCACCTCGCCTGGTACAGAAAAGTATATTAAAGATTTTTGAGCCAACTTAGGTGATTTCTTAACCCCGTTTTCGCTATAAATACTTGAAATTCTAATAATTTAAGCAAATATACAGAGTGCAATTAATCAAGATAAAAAATATTGCTTAGTGAATACTGTAATGACAGTATAACGATATGTTACCAGAATACAAGTTTATTCAAATAATTCAAAGAAACAAATAAAAAATTTACTTACATAACTTCAAAACTGCTTTTTAAAGAAGTTATTCAAAAGAACAAATCAATATTCAATCACAGTAAGACTCGTTTACTCGAAATCAAAGGATTCTCGGCGTATATCGATCAGCTAAGAGCAGCTTGGTATTGAGAGTCAAACACTGGTTCAGTTAACAGTCTAATTAAAAAGGAGGCCCTAAACTATCACTTGCGGAATAGGATATCTTCTAGATATTAATAAGTCAGAGTGAGGTAATCACAATAAAATCCAAGATTGCTCAGTGACAGCGATAAAGAACCTCTCCCAATTAAAATTCCACACTTGGAAATTCGTTGTATTTTGAACTGTAGTTTAAAATGTATGTTATACACTTGCAAAAGTAGCAAAATGTGTATCTTTTAACAAAACCAAGGATATTATACAAACACTTTATAAATATATATCACATCAAATACAACTATGCAGCTTATTGCGAGCCCACAGTTTTTAAACCGCAGGCGAAATCGATGTCGTTTTGATGTCACGGGTTTAAAATGGCATCAGAAACTCAATGACATTAAAACTCATGACATCAATATGACGTACATTTTCCGTATTCCTACATATCCCCGCTACCCTTTCGCATACGTTTTGGGAGTGTTTGTGAATGAGAAATTCTTTCAGCATAGGGTGCCTCATTGTGCTTGTTCACTGACGTCAGTTTTACGTCACTGTTTCAATATAGTATTTGGAGCTTGGAGGAGAGTATTTACTACAGTCGAACTTCGATAACTCGAAGTCCCAGGGACCCTCAAAAATATTCGACTTATCCGAAGTTCGAGTTATCGAAGTTACCTCCCATTTCTCTCTACTGGCACTTAAGATGGGTCGACATGGTTTAAATGGTTTGATATGTGCCATAATACTATAGTTGTACGCATTTCAATTTTTTAATAGCCTATGTAAACAACAAGAGAAGAATGGGGTCAAAAGATTTATTAAAACTCACAAAATTTGGCCCCATTACATATTAATTAGTATACATACCGTGTAAATCTCATTTGAAAAAAACAGTTGTTTGCATTTTTTAAGGTTGTTGGCATTCACAAAGTCACCTAATTTTTGAACACAGTTAAATAGGGTGTTGTCTGTGCCTTCGGTGTTCTCCAGGTATTGTTGTAAGATGTGAACAGCGTCCTGCGCTTGCTTGCTTGTTGGAGGAGGGGGGATTTCAGCCTCTTCTTCGTCCTCATCTCCTTCGGGCTCTCCGCAAACTGCATTCACTATTGCCTCGTCAGACAAGGGTTCTGACGTTGCAATATTGTCATCGATGCACATGAAATCTTTTTCCCAGTCCATATCACCCATGCCTTCAAAGGGATCCCAATTGTCGTCTTTCGCTTCACTGTCATTTGCACTGAAGAAACCACAGCTCTTGAAACAGTTCTCGATCACCGTTTGAGAAACATCACTCTCCCAGGAGTGCGAAATGAGGCGCATGGCATCTAGCACATTGATTTTGTGCTCTACGCCATTCTCCACATCCTCGATGGATTGGCGCACTAAGCGTTTTCGATAGGCATGCTTCAGGCACTTAATGAGGCCTTGATCTGCAGGTTGAAGTTTTGCCGTTGTGTTGGCCGGCAGGAAGAGCAACTTAATCGCGGACAAGTTTGTGATATCACCGTGAGCAGTACAGTTGTCCACGAAGAGCAACACTTTTCTGTTTTGGTTGAAAAACTTTGAATCCAGTTTCCGTATGTACATCTCGAACAAGTTCAATGTCATCCAAGCTTTTTTATTTGCATGGTACTCCACGGGCAGTGATTTTACATTCTTTAAGCACCGGGGCTTCTTTGTCTTGCCGATGACCATCAAAGGCAGTTTTTCAGTCCCATTGGCGTTTGCCCCTACCAGAATTGTCAATCGTTCTTTGCTGAGCTTTCCACTTGAGCATTTCTCATTGCGATACATCATTGTCTTGTTTGGCATGCATTTAAAAAAGAGTCCGGTTTCATCTAGGTTGAAAACATCTTTGGGTTCATATGACTGTAGAAGCTGTGGCAAACTCTTCCTCCAGTTCTCGCATGTTTCATCTGAAACATCCTTTGCTTGTCCGTGTAGGGTGCGGAACACGATCTTGTTCCTGGCTTTGAACTTGTCCAGCCATCCTGTACTGGCATTGAATCCATGGACGTTCAGCAGGTGAGCGAAGTCCGTGGCTTTTTCTTTCAGTAACACTCCGCTCAGTGGAATGTTCTTGCTTCGGTGTGTCTCGAACCATTTCAGGAGTGCTGCTTCGACGTCAGGAAAAGTACACTTTTTTGCGCGTTTGCTCGAAGAGTCGGGCACCCGATTCATGGCGGCTCAAAATCTTTTGTTTATCTTTCAAAATCGTAGATAAAGTGTTTGGAGGTATGCCATACTTAGCAGCCACATCTTTCTTTTTCAACTGAGGATTTTTTTCAATCTCCAAAATAAGGTTTGCTTTTTGATCTAAAGTAAGCGTGATCAATTTCCGCTTAGCCATTATGGATACAAAATGCTGATTAATTCAACAAGCGCAATTCAAAGAACGCAACTGCAGCGTCACGGAGTCAGAGAAAGAAGAGCGTCCAGCTGGGAATCCTTATCAGGAATGTGCAACTTTTCTACACGCGGCCGGGAAGGACAGAATTTCCCCCTCACAAAACAGGTGTTCTAGATTCTCCAAAGTGAACCCTCCCCCAAGACAGTGACCCATAGATCTTTTAAGGACTAGATAGGAAATCGCCATGCTTTGCTTCGACCACCAGGTCATTTGATTTGTAATCCCCACCCTCGAGTTGAGGACTGGGTTAATTGGCGGTAAAGCCTCTTTGCGTAGTTTGAGTGACAGCTTGTTCAGCAAATAGCTTTCAAGGCTTTCAAACTTGCTGGTATGATTGATGGCGATTACGTGCGTTTGAGTTCGCAGATCCAGCTGAGAAGGAGGAAAAGAAAAAAAGAAAAAAAAAAAAAAAGATTATTTAGGTAAGATGCAAAGTGAAATGGCGTAGCTCGATGATAATATTTATGTAGGATAATAAATATTTCAATCATATTTTTTAATTTTCGATCGTAAATTTCACTACATATTTTTCAAATAAAATGCTGCAGAATATTTTTGTATTTATCACCCTAATGTTTATATCATAGTATTTATTTATAGTAACGTGACCAAAATTTCTATTTTGAGGCAGCTAGTTAATTTTTAAAAGTCAAATAAAAGCAGAAACTAGTGCAATACAGTATTCTATTTTAAAGTTTTTTTATAGTCGAAACAGTTTTGTTTTCATTGAAGGAACAATTACTATTCATAGTGTTCTTGGTATTTAAATATTTGCTTTCAGTATTCAAGGCGTCCTCGAAAATAAAGAACATCTGCTCATTATATTTATAGTGAGATCTTCACTTTGCTCCACTAAGAAAGTTATTTCCTTTTATATGTTCCGACTGAAAATCAGCTGTATTAGTTTCGGCGCGATCAACAAAAATCGCTACTTTTGACAAGCACCAACGTTAAGTTTGCTCTGAATAATGGCCTGACGACACTGTGCTGTTTAGCTAAAAAATGTATGGCTATACCGTAGTCGCCCTCAGATAACTGTCGCACCCCCATTTTGAAGCAGAAAAAATAGCTTTAGAGTTCCAATATTATGTACTAGATTTTCCCCTCATAATAGTCGCACCTAGACTTTCACCATGAAAAACTGGCAAAAAAATGCGATTATTACATGAGTGAAGATGTTAATGCTATCGCTATGAAACATAACAATTATTATTATTACTATTATTTTTCATAAAATTAGTCTCTCTCTCTCGTATTTTAAATTGATATCAAAATTTACAAATTTTTAAACTTAAAAGGTAATTTTTCTTAGGATTGCCAGTAGGGCAGTGATAAAATCACAAAAATAGAAACGGACATTTATTTTTTCTGTACCAAAATTTGAAAAATTGATGGCATTAAAAAATATACATAATTAAAAAAAATAAATTATGAATTTCCCACAGTACCATATACGAGCCTCACCATGGCACAGTGGTTATATCACTGAAATGGTAGACGACCGAAGTGTGAAGGTCCTGGGTTCGGGTCCCATCGCGCGGTCGTCAATCAAACGGTCTGGAGTTTAGGTAGGTTTTCTCCAAATGTAATGTGAATACGCGTTAGAACGCCTTAGAAAGTCCTCCTACCAAGGCATCCTCCATCTTAGGCAGATACCCTTCGCGCAGGTTCGCCCTAATCACACACAATCCAAAATCTACCATGTAGATTTAAAAACGTTTCTGCTCCCTTTTCCTAGGACATTCTTATTACATTTCTTTGCTACATTTTGAGTGGTCCTATGAAAAATTGTGATGCAAGGTCTTTTATCAGATGACAGGTCTTTAAAATAATAATCATTGAAAAATTTATGTTGTAGTTTCTATAAACTGATTCATTATCGACGTAATTTATAGCCGATTACAGAATTGTAAAATTAAAATGATATTTTTTCTTCAAAACTTTTGTTTTTACTAATAAATTTATGTAGAACACACTTTGTTAGCAATTTCTTGTACGGTGAGGATCATACCTGCCAACGACATTCTTCAGAGATTTAAGTTCCGCGAGTGAAATAGCTAGAAATTAAAAACTGCAAAACAGTGAAGTCGTAGATTTGAAAGAAAAGTCTTCACGTGCATGTGCTTAAAGCTGTTTTGTAATATAGCAATGCCTGAAAAATATTTATTTCAAGAACGCCGAACGATCAGAATAAATCGAAAGAATCAGATAAGTTACTCCTTTCAACTCTACCGCTGCTTTTGTGAATATTCTTTCAATTACTTTTAAGTAGACAAGCCAAACAGAAAAATCCACTATACTCTATTAAGTGCATCCCATGTATTCATAAAAAAAGTACCATTTTAGTGCAAACCATAGAACAGAAGATCTATGGTGTAAACGTGCTATGTACAAAAGAGTCGTAGTCGTTTGTCAAACAACTAACACACGAAGCGGCAAAGATGTTTAACAAGTACTTGAAAGAGATCATTAGTCATATGACAGCCTAAGTAAAGGGTAATATGTTGCAGGCACACACGAACGTGCAAAGACGAGCTTATAAAAGCCTATTGTGTATAAAAATCATTAAAGTAGTATGGTAAGAATTACCAGTACACTAGTGTATCGTTGCGCCCTGCGATGCTGAATGCCAGCATAGGATGCCGACATAAACAGTTGCACTTCAACACAATGTGATTGCCGTACAATATGTTTTCGAGTTGTTTCGCGACCCGAAGGGAGATCTGGAAAACGGAAAACGCCCACCAGTAGGAAATATATCCCTCCTTCCGCCCGTCCTCCCGTAGGTGTTGCGGTCGGAATCTCCATACTCATTTCTCTTCTACGTCCCTATCCTAGTTGTATGCAGTGACTACCTTGGAGTCTTTGTTCAGTCCCACTCCAACCTCCCCTTCCCTCCACAATCTCTTATCTGTTTACTCTCTCGGACAATGGAGGGGAGGGGGGTGAAGGGCATTCCAAGAATGTGTGACGTAAGTGGATGCCATTGCATTTCACAGAAGGAAGACATGAGTGGACTGGCATTCGGTTTTGAACTGAATTGTGTTTTTACCGGGGAAGTCTATCACAAAAACTTCGACTTAGAAGATGTTCACTTCGAGTTATCGAGACAGTTTTTTAAAGAAAAGTATAGGAATGATTCGGGCCTTGATTAAAATTTCGAGTTAGCGGATTATTCGACTTATAGGAAGTCGAGTTATCGAAGTTCGACTGTATTCGTTCCTCCAAGATTTGGAGAGACTTATCCATCTCTCTACGAAGCGAGAACTGAGAGTTATTATTATTATTGTTATTATTCTATTATTTTTTTTTTTTTTGACTGACTGACTGATGATAGGTACTTATAGGAGTGCCCTGGGCACTAGGCGTTTAACTCCACTATGTAAGATCTTTGTAGGGTATTTTCAGTCTTGTAATGAGTCCCCAAACAGGACGGGTTGAGATGAATATCAGTCAAGTACAGTAAGAAGTGATCTGCATGAACTGTCCGGCCAAAAAAGATGTTAAGTATTTAACTAGGGGAAGGGTTTTTTGTTTTTTTGTTTTTTGAATGCCGCAGTTTGAAGTACGTTATTGTGGAGGATCAAATATGTCAAGATAAGGAGAGCATTTGGCGAGAACGGGGGGCTGCGTAAGTAGCGATAGGCCTGATCATTGTTTTGTATATAAGCGTTTTGGGTCCAAGCGTCCTAGAGATATTTTTTGAGAACTTTATGATGTCAATGGGTCAAATAAGTGGCATCTTTTGTACGTGCCGCGGTAGCCCAGTAGGGAGAGGTGTCCTTCTTGTAGCCGAAAGGTTGTGGGTTCGATCCTGGGTCCAACCAAAGTCCGCCGTCTGCTCGCTCATGGTGAGTGGGGCACGTTAAATATACGTGATATTCGGAATGTCCTCCAATTTCCATAGACAAAACGGTACCTCTGGGTTTGGAAAAACTAAATTTTGGGATCTTCTGCTTGGTATCGGCTTCCAAATTAAGAAGCCCCCGCTAACGATCGGTTGTGTCGCCATCTATCGGCTCCGAAATAAGGTAGCAAATGAACTCTTCGGAAGTTTGTAATAGAAATGAACGCCCTTCGTAGGGCAAAGTACAAAATGCTGCAAAAGCAGAAGTGTCTAAGCACCCATAATCCCTGACGACAAGAAAGATAAGACATCTTCTATATGTCCCTGGGATGTCTTGGTATTATCTGGTCCGGAAGCAATAAAGTTTGTGTTTCGTCCTGACTAGTTCCCGGAACTTTCTAGACACCCTGACATTCCAAACTTTCTTACTCGTACGAATCCGTCATATACTGTTCTTTATAAAAGAAAAAAGTGCGTTTTGCAGTTTTTACCCCACAACAGCCTCCTCGTTCCAGAGGTCTCTTCGTTGTACTTCTGAATTGACTTACATGTGGTGCCCAAACCCGACTCACTTCAGGTCAAAGTCAACAGATGGCACCACCTGACGGACTCATCTTTTTTTTTTTTTTTTTTTTTTTTTTTTGCCACACCCAAGGATGCAGTGAAGAACAACCTGTTTCCTGCGGACAGCAACTTAAAAATGCCGCAATAGACGGACTATGTACGGGGTTTGAGATGAAACTGCTCTAAAATTGTAGATACACGATGATGTTTATAGAAGTTTATGGATGTACTGTTAGATGTACAGACGTATACTTAAAATCATTTTTCTGTAAATAATATGTTTGTGAATGTGTAGTTTATAAAGATTTCTGATGTCTCGTTCATTAATTAAGACGGCCGCCCTAGCTTAACCCCCACATATGTTTGCGTAGCTTTTTTAATTTTGAATAAACGATTTGAACGCATGTGAATGTGTCAACCCCCACACACTGACACACAGATTTTACTTTTGTTTCCCATTATTTTAGTTTTGTGAGCCGTTATATAAAAGAATATTTTTATGTTATTGAAATTCCCTAAGTTGAATTAGGGAATATTTTTTTTCGAAATTCATGTAGCTGAAAAGAGCCTGTAGGACATCATTTACCTTTAAAATTGTAAAGACAGCCTGCGTTTATGTGGGTGATCGTAACTTTTTCCTAGCACAACAGAGATTGAGGATTTGGCTTTTATTCGAAAAATTATTTGAAAATACGCTTTCTACTTGTCGTTCTGAAGTGTAATAGGTTTTTCTCAAAAACAAATATGAAAACATTCTTTCATTTGAGAGAGGGGATTTTTGTCGGGTCTGAAGAGGATAATGTAATTTTTGCCTGAGGGGTTGTGTTTTCAAGAATATTGAACGATCGGAGTCAGAAATAATATTTTCTCTCGGAAATTTCAAATTAAATAAACAATAAATGTGTGTAGATAGCCCCTTCGAAACTTTCAAATGTATACAGTGCACTAAGAAGATACATGGCAAAATCATTTAAAAGGGTGAGAGAGGGAACTTAGAATTAGACAGAAATCCAGGCT